>MNCI01011145.1:634318-690707 GCA_015680685.1 Gnetum montanum | reverse complement strand
GGACCCCAAAAAGAGAATTTTATTAATTAAATGAGATTAAGTACATGATCAACAACTGAACATATTGATGGATAAATAGGGAGAAGAACAATGACAAATGCGGATGTTGAAGGAAAACATCTTGATACATAATCCTTCATAGGGTGTGGGAGTACATTCCAAAGAGCAACCTTATGCTGGGAATCAATAAGAACTACGAGTTAATAAGACCAGGAGAATAACAAAGAACTAAAAATGCTCAAAATTATGATAACACACTTTGATGTAGTAGATCGAGATTGCGAGGAGTGCACGAGTTAGTGTATCTGCTCCAAGGCTACAAACAATAAAACAACTGATTAGTATCCAACTTTAACTTAGAAGTACGAGATAAAATTTGGAAATGCACAAGGCGAAGAATTTGAGATTTTTCTATAATATTTAAATGGTTAGAGTTTGACGAATCAGTGTTCTGGAAAAGAGCAGTGCATCTGCGCTTCCATATATAGTAAAGAATGAGGGGCCTAATAACTTTCCAAAGAAACTAAAGGTCAGTAGAAGAGGTGGCCAGAAAGCCGAATAAGATATCCTCATGGGAAAACTTGCACAAAGGAAAAACTTTAGAAACCCATTCCCATGAAGACTGAGTGAAAGGGCAATGCCAAAAAATGTGGACAAAATCATCAAGACCTCCACAGAGAGGGAAATTAGGGTTTGGAATCCCAAGGTATTCACAACATTTGTCGATAGGCAAGCCTTGATGCAGGAGGCACCAAAGAAACTGTTTAATTTTTGGAAGAGTCAGAAGGCTCCAAACTCGTGAAAAGAGAGAGAGCCAAAACTGTTCAAACTCTTCTTTGTGCCATGATCGATTGCAGTGATTAACAATCATAGAGGAATCATGCAACAACTGAAAGGGCACATGTGGTTTATAGGGTAGAAGGTTCGATCCATTAGTCCACTGAAGACCATGGAAGAGACTAGGAATCGAAGCATCCAAATGTAAATACTGATGAATGAAGTGATAAAGTCTATCAAGGCAATGGTGCATAATTCTGGAAGCCCCATATAAGTTTTCAAACATATCCCAAGTAATCCATTGATTGTTGAGATGAAGAAATCTAAGGGAAACAACTTCCTTTTGAAACCAGATGGTGGCTATCCTGGCATTTGAGGTGGCTAGAGGAGCAGGACATAGGGGAAGCCACCAAGGGCAAATCTTAGAAAGAAGAGTAGGATTGATATGAATATTATTCCAATTCACATGAGAATGTAAGACCTACCAAGCCTTTCAAATTCTTTTGAAAAAATGTGTTCCAGGAATGATAATATCATGAGGAGAAAGGGTCCAATTAACAGGGTGGATACCCTTCCAGATAGACCTATTCTTAGGGTATGCTTGTCGAAGCCTTAACTGAAGAAGATTCCTAATAATATTGGGGGCATCCAGGTGCTGAACCAACCACTTAGTGACAAGGGTGAGACCTTGCTTAAAGGAGTTTAAAAGGCCCAATCCACCTTTGTTCTTAGGAAGAGTTACTATATTCCAGGCGACATGATGAAAGCCTTTTTGGGAGTCCTTAGACAACCACATGAAGTCTCGAAATAATTGTTCAAGCTTTTGATATGAAGCATGGGAAGGGGTCCAACATGATGAATAATAAACATGGGTAGAGGCACAAATAGACTTACAGATTAGAAAATTACCGATGAGGGTGAGGGGTTTGGTTTTTCATTTTTCTATTTTTCTTTGAATTCGAGAAAGTACTTGGTCCTAGAGCTCTGACATTGGGCCTCTAAAGCGAAAGGGAATTCCAAAAAGCTTAATGATCTCATGTTCTTGAGTATGCTTCAAACTATAATTGGGCAAATGACTGTAGTTATTGGTGAAGCTATAAACGGAATATTTATGCTAATTTATAACAGATCTAGAGAGGGACCAATATTGCTCTACTTGAGACAAGAGACGTTGCACATTATCAGCATTATTTTGATTAAGGAAAAAGGAGTCATCAGTGAAATGCATATTGAGGAGCTGATGTTGAGGAGAAGATAGATGAACCTCAAATAAAACATTATTTTGAATATCCAAGCTGATTTGATGACAAAGAAAATCAATAGGAATGATAAAGAGGTAAGGAGCAAGAGGGAAACCTTGCCTAACAGACCTATGAATAGAAAAGGAAGAAGTGATGCCGAAGGTAGTCATGATTCGTGCAGTAGCATATGAGAATAAGCATTCTACCATATGAATGAACTTAGGGCCAAAACCCAATTTAGCCATGGTTTGGATAATGAAGTCCCACTTAATGTTATCATAGGCTTTAGCGTAGTCAAGCTTCATCAGGAGGATATCCTGACCCTCATCCTCAGCCCACTTAAGGCCTTCCCAAGTAGTCACCACGTTATTTAATATGTATCTTCTTGGAACAAAGCTAGTCTACTGGGGGAAAATAATAAGGGCAAGGATTTTCTTTAATTGCAAAGCCAAACATTTCGCCCAAATTTTGTAAACCACATTTAGTAAGGTGATAGGTCACCAATTGGAGATACAAGTAGATCTCCTAATTTAGGGAGAAGACGAATAATCCCTTGGTTTAAGATTGGTCCCAAAGAACCAGTAAGTGTAGCCTCTTTGATAACATGGAAGAGGTCAGAACCAACCAGATCCCAATGCTTTTGGAAAAATTTGACTGGAAACCCATCATAACCAGGGGCTTAGGTTAAAGCAAGCCTGTCAAAGCTCAACTGGAGTAATATCGGCTTCTAAAATTGTCAACATAGAAGAATTAACCAGTTTAGGATAATTTAGAGTGGTTGTCGTGAAGGATGCGGGATCCATAGGAGTAGTGGTGAATAAGGCCTGAAAGTGTTCCTTAAGATGAGAGAGAAGACTATTTTGGTCAGTGATAATGAATCCATTTATGGAGAGCTTATCTAAAGAGGGCGAAGGGGAGGACCGGTTAAGGTACTTAAAGAATTCCTTACAGTGCTCATCCTGAATGTTTAGCCAAGTGAGTCAACTTTTAATCAAGGCACCTTGTGCCTTATATACTTCCCAATGTTGAAAGGCAATATGGGCTCTGGCAAGCTCCCCTTGAAGGTGACTATTGAAGGGATTGTCAGTTAGTTTGGTCGTAAGGTGCTCAATGGTAGAGCATATGTTGGTGTACTCTTGCTGAGAATGAGAGGCAACTTCCTTACCATAATGACGGGTGAGATTCCTAACTCTACTAGTAGTTCGAAGCCACCAGTGGATCCAACCCTTTGGACCTAAGGGTCTTGATTTAGTGTTCCAAAGGCTAGAAAGAAGTTGTTGGGCAGAAGGAGAAGAGAAACATTGACTATGCAGCCTAAAGAGATGATAATTCCATCGTTGGTGGTCATTATGGATCTGCATAGATAAAGTAATAGGGAAATGATTAGATAAGGTTGCGTGTTGGTGGACTTTAGTATTAGAAAGGATCTGCCAAAAAGAAAGGGTGAAAAAGTAATACCTATCTAACCGACTATAAATGCGAGCCTGCCCCTTACGAAGATTGTTCCAATTGAAGCTATTTAGAGAGGCACTAGTAGTGCCTGTGATGCCGTCCAAAAGATAGAAAAGTTTCTTAAAATTTGACCAGGTTTGAAATTCGTGATGTGGAAGTTGAGAGAAAACACCCCCAAGCTTATCGTGAGGGAATTCCATCATGTTAAAATCACCACCAAAAATCCAAGGAATAGAAGGGAGGCTATGAGTGAGTTCATGCCACAATTGGGCTCGTTCGATAGAGTCATTGGGGGCATAAATAGAACAAACTATGAAGGGACCATGTGAGGAGGAGAAAATAGCCCAAGCCACTCGGTGACCTAAATCGGATCCATGTTGAAGGAGCTTGTCTTTCCAATAGGCTGGATAAAGAATGGCTGCTCCACCTTTCCCACACTCATGAGAAGTAGCAAGAACAGAAGAATGGGGAAGAAACCAGTGGGCTGAAAGAGATAATTGTTCGACTGAGATCTTGATTTCTTAAAGGAGGAGGAAATCCAAAGTGAGATTTAGGCTAGAGAGAAAGTTGCTGGCTCGTTTGCGACGAAGCCTATCAGCTAGGCCTTGGACATTCCAAGATAGGAGGTTCATGGAGAAGCTCTAGATGTTATGAGTGATAGGGCAGTAGAAGGATCGGGGTTAGGAATGTCAGTTATCATAGTAGTGGAAAGAATTGCAAAGGAGTTTTTTATATTAATAGGTAAAGTTGGGTTAGTTTTGGGCAAAGGAGAGGAAGGAGGAGGAATGGTTTTAGATGCTTTGGCCCTTTTCCTTCCCCCTACCATGACAAAATCATCACGTAAAAGTGAATCTTGGACTAATTGTGAGTGGATGATTGGTGCCTTGGACCTGGCCTTAATGAGAGAATGGGATTGGGAGACTCTTACCTTGAAGGGAGCAGATGAGGAAGAAAGGTGTGAAGCATTGTTAGAAGTAGAACTGAACTTAATGGGAGTAATTGGTGGATTAGGTTGAGGAGTGACTACAGGACTGGATTTGGGGGGATTGGTTTGAGATTTTTTCTTAGCTAGAAAGGGACAGTTAGAAATGTGGTGCTCTGCATGATGGCAGCAGCTAAAAGAGTTTGGAAGATAAAAATAGTCTACCTTTTGAGTAAAAACTTTTCCTCCAGCTCCTAAGGTTAAAGAGGTTTTCTTTTGGGAAATGTCTAGTTCGAAACAGTAGCGACGAAAGTGAGCCCCGTTAACCTCAATTCCGTGGTCAGAGATGACTTGACCTAAGACACTAACTATGTCTCACTCAACAGGTGAAAAGATTAAAGGAAGATTAGGTAGCTCTACATAATAAGGGATAATATTAAAGGTTGGGTCGCTGACATTGAAATCAAATTTCCAGGCACGGGCGATAAGTGTAGCATTATGAGCAGGAAAAATTTGAAGAGAGAGAGCTTTCTCAATGTGAGAAGCCTCAAAAAGTTCAGCAAGGATAAAATTACGAGCATAGTATCGAGCGTGTAAGACTTTTATTCCATGGGCTTGTAAACTATTTTTAATATGCAAATTGATGCTTATGATCAAGGTAGATAACCTACTATTTGAAAAAAAATAAAGCGTGCAGAAAAATCTTGAGAAATAGATTCAAAAATATCTTCAGGTAAAAGAAAATCCAAAGATTCTGAGTTGGGAGAACTTCCTTGAGGTGAAGAAGCAGCAGTCGCTGAAGATTTGTCCATATCCTTGCATGAAAGAAGCTCCACGTCCATTAGAACTGGCTCAATGCCGCTAATAATGTAGTGGTAGCCCTAGCACAACCCGCAGCAATAGCACCACAATGTAGACCCTACTGCCCACTACTACCGTTGCCCCATAGCCATTAGAGCATGGTGCAGTAGCCCTGGTTCAGGGCACCATGGTAGCGAAAAAACCCACAGCAAAAAACTTTCTTGTGCAACCCTGCAATTTTTTTGGGCAGCAATTCAGAAGATTTGGGGTTACATGGATTTGGGGCCCATGGCGGCAGGAAGGTAAAATTCAAAGAAAACAACCGTTATTTTGATATTTGGAAATCGAGTTTTCCTGTTCCACCACCAGATCTCTCCATGCTACCTATATGTCTTAAGGTGTACTTATAATAAAATTATTTTATTTTTGATATTCTTATAATATGAATGTTTACTATGATATAAACCATTTTATATACTATGATAAGGAAGAACATACTTTTAAGATAGTTTTCATAGTGCTATTTAGTGTAGCTAATTTGAATGTTGCAAGCTATCCTAATAATGACAATGTAAGGTTGTCATCATGAATTTCTAATAATAATGATTTTGCAAGTTTGTAATAACTACATTCTTGGACATTATCTACAAGAGGTAGCCATTGATGCATGTGTTTATCAAATTTTAGGTGGTGTTTAATCTCTAAGAAATGTTCTTCTTATACACATCTAAAAACATGGCAAACATCATGTTTGGCTAGCACACTCCCTAGGCTACTATTATTGTCAATCATGTAAGTCTTTGACCACTATCAATGCTACAATGTAATGGAACTTCATGCTTATGGAACAATGTAGTGGAACTTCATCTCTAGGACATGGTAGCATATCTTGTGGTTATTTCACATTGGCAATAAGAATAGTATCAATTACATCATCATCAACATCTGAACATCCATAGGTGACCTACTTTCCAATGGTCCTTTGTCATTATTTGACTACAACTTTATGGTAGGATTAGCTACCAACATGTTAGGCATAAAGTAGTCATAAACTTCTTCATAGTAGGGTATGACATCACAACCACTATAGTTACATGACTCTTTCTAATTTTTGTATCAACATCAAGTGTCCATCCACCACTCATTCAAGGGGCTAATAAGGTTCTTGGGTAAGACCCATTAAACTCAACTAACAAACCCCATTTTTTAGTGCATGGTCATGAACAAAGCTCTTTATTTGTACCCATTTATATCATTAGACCATAAGATTACTTTACATGGAAACATTATACCTAAATACATGTCCATAAGTAAAGGAATATGCTATAATATAACATCTACTCTATGAGTCATGATGATGAAATCTTAAACTTCTTACTATAACTATTGCACAAAAAAAAAACAATGAAATTTTAATTTCATTACTCTTATCATTATACATAATGAAGTGAACCAATGAAGTGGCACAATCAACATATGGACAAGTGTTTTTAGTTTCTTCTCTTGTTGGCTATGATAATAGTATAGGTCATGTTTGATGTCTAAAGTGCATATGCAATGATATGGTCCAAATACGTTGCCATATTAGGTATTACTTAGAATGCTACCATCACCAATCATAGCTAAGAGTAATTATTGAAGTATATAATCACCAAATTCTCCTATTTGAATAAAGATTCATATATTTTTACTGGTAAGTATTTTTATTTTAGTTGATCATAATCACCAAAAGGCAACCCACCTTGAAATAAGTTCACCACCATTGCTAGGCAATTATTGTCAAATGATTTTTACAAAGTTGTTGAATACAAGTCTTGTTATTGTAGAAAATTCATTCTATCAATGGAAATACAAGCCTATCACCTTGTAATGTAAACATCTAATAGTTCCAAAAAACCCATTTTAGAAATAGCCTCCTTTATTATATGTGCCAAATGAATGGTGAAGAACATGTTTTAGTGCAACCAGGTTGATGGTGACTATGAAAAATTGAGATGAAAAGACTAATGCATGAAAAATGTACAAAATAATATCAAATAATGTAATGTTGGTGGTCATTTAATTTAACAAATTAAGATGAGAATATTGACCCATAAAAATATCCAAAACAATGTCAAATTGTTGCAAGTTAGTGTTCATCCAATCTAAGAAATTAGGATAAAAAGATTGAATTATAAGAAATGTAAAAAGCAATGTTAGATCATTGTAGGTTGGTGGTCATTGAATCTAATAGTCACTATTAATTCACAATCAAGGATGATAACATTTCAAGTATTCACAACATAGTGACATACTTGAACTTTGTTACCACTTATACATCTAAAAAAAAGCACAATGTATGTTGCTACTATCATCATAGTCACTATGTGAGAATGTTAATGGTCAAAGTCAAGAGTGAGTGTACATGTTTTATCAAGATCATGATGAAAATATGTAAATGATCAAAGTCAAAGTTAAAGGATAGGTATGCATGTTCTACGACAATCATATTGAGAGTATATTAGTAATCAAAGTCAAAGTCAAAGGATGAGAGAACATGTTTTCACCATTGTCATAATGAAAATTGTAAATAGTTTTTCTAATGTATCATGTTAGTTGCATGTCTTAAGATGTACCTATAATCAAAATATTTAATTTTGAAATCATCATAATAGGAAATATGATTATGATATGAATGATTTTACATACTACAATAAGGAAGAACATGTTTTCTAGATATTTCAAATAGTTATCAGGTGTAGGTAATTTTACTACAATGGGCCATCCTAGTAATGACAATGCAAGGTTTCCACCTTGAATTTTCAGTTATGATGATTCCAAGAGTTTAAAATTGGAACAATCTAGGATACCATGTATGAAAGGTAGCCTTTCATGTAAGTTTTTTCCAAGTTTCATGTAATGTTTGACCTCTAGGTTATGTTCATCATCTACATATTTGAAAATACAGCCAACACATACCCTGCCTACTCCCTAGTCTACTACTATTGTCATTCACTTTCACCTTTAATAAAAATTTTAATGCCATAATGTAGTAGACCTTCATGCTTATGACTTGGTTGTGTATTATACAATTTTGACACCTTCACCATAAGCATCATATTAACTATATCATTGTTGTACATGCATACATGGATGACATATTTTCCAAAGTTGTTTCATTATTATTGAAGTGCAACTTAATAGTGAGATTAGTTTCCAACATGTTAAATGTAGATGCACTTTTTCTACGCAATGTCATCATTAATTTCTTCATAGTGTAATGTGACATAAATATTGCTACACTTGCATAGCTCTTCAACATGTTTTCTTAGCATCTAATGGCCACCTATCATACCATTAAAAAGGCCAAAAATATTCTTGCATAGGGTCCAGTAGCTTCGCTAATAGATATCATTTTTTTTATATAATCATGAACAAAGCTTTTTTTTTTCTATACTAACTAGAGATATTAGACTAAAGGATCATTATACATGATGACATTTTACTAGATGGCACATTGGTTGTGTCATAATTGTCATCCAAACATACATGGATAAGTCACTTTTAAATGTTTCTTTATATGTGTCTAATTACAACCTAGTAGTGGGGTTGGTTGCCAACATGTCAAATGTAGATACAATCTTCCTACATAATGTCATCATAAAATTCTTTATAAGAGGGAATGTCAAAATTATCATTGCATTTACATGGCTCTTCTTTATTCTATCTCAACACCTAGTAGCCATTTGTTGCATTCCTAAAAATAATGTTCTTGGGTAGGATCCGATGTCTTAGCCAATAGAACTAATTTTTATTCATGATTTTATGAACAAAACTTGCTATTTATATCCATTTGTATCATTCAACTAAAGGAACATTATACATGACAACATTCTAGTGGATGATACATCCATAAGAACAAGCATGGGACTATAAGACATCATCTACTTCATAGGTTACATGTCCTAAATTTAGGGCTTTAGCTAAATTCATTTTCTACTAAAGTATTTACTTTATGTTAATGTTCCTCTACCACAAGTTAGATTTTAAATTTTCATTATTTATTGTCAATTCATAGATGTGTTTTGGCTAACAAATCACATATATAAAAATGTTTGCTACCACCGCCACTATTCTCTAGTACTTACATGTGTCAATCCAAGGGATTGTGAGTCCTATGTAACACCCTAGTGTTTAGAACCTAGAATCCTTACTTTGTTATTTATTTTCCTATGCTTAGTTCATTAGTATAATAATTCATTTTAATATAATGTGGTCTAATATTATATTTTACTATGTTACTAGCTTACACTAGTGTATTCTAATACCCTTCATTTATGCTTATTGAGGATAAAACTTGAGATCTCTTAGATTAAATGATATTGTTATATGTTTATGGTTGTGCATCCTAAAGTTTGAATACTTGAATTTCTACTTATATGTACTTTTGACTCATTAGTATTTTATTAATATTATTTTGCAATTTCTATATTTTTTTCTTCTTTCTAGCATTTTACGACATCTTCTCCCTATGGCCAATAGTGATGGCCAATCACCAAACATCATAAACTAAAGTTATAATGAAACTAGGGGTCATGATGAAAGTTGCAATATAAAAATGATCTATTTTTTGAAGTAGCATGATGCAAAAAACAACCAACAAAAGTGGCATCAATTAACAGAAATGACTAGTTGACATTCTATGCATGTATGTATGTGTCCATAGTGTTGATGAGCTAGGAAAATAATATTTAAGATTTCATTAATTAAAATGATTTGCAAGAAGGAAATTGGTACAACACTAATTGGTTGATCATGATAAGCTAACTTTGGAGTCAATCCATTAACTTAGTGGCATGTAGTCTAGTATCAAAAAACCTTAGGTGATAGTGAGGAGCTAGGACTTAGGGTGATTGTAATGTTCATACTACCCATAAACATAATCCAATAGTTGAATTATTATGAGGATGGTATAGATAGATAAGGTTTCACACCATATAGTCCTTTATAACTACTTTATATTAGTATAAGCCTTATGGTTATCCTAACATCTGATACAATAACTCATGAAATATCATTAATAAATGAAAATCATAACTTAATGTAGTTAATGCATTAATAATAAATGTTAATGATATCAATTAATAGTTAAGTTAATCATATTTGATATTGGTTATACTAGTGTGCTTTGCAACATTGGCCTCATCTTCTAGTCTTGTTCTAAGGAGCTTCAAGGTGGTTTCTTTTATAGTAAAGACGTTCCAACCCTTCCTACACATGTTTCATGCACCTCTTACACAATGCTTTAGAGGTGGAAAAGGAGGAGTTGAAATAAGGATAAAAATTGGATGAAAATATTATTTTTAAATATATTTCATTTTATATTTTGGCCATTTTATGGATTTGTATTTTGGACATGAATATATATTTTTCATGAAATTATGATGTAAAGTTATAATGATGCCTATAAGGCATTAATATGCTGAATGTGGATTTTTAAGTTAAATTTTATAAGATTAATTTAAATGGCTTATATAATTTTATAAATGTTTAAGGAATTTTTATGTGGTTAATTTTATTCTTTACATGCCTTATGTAAGATTAAGTTTAATTATTTTCTTAAGTATTATTGTGATAGTGTAATACTTTGTCTTATGTCTTTCTTCTCATTATAAAGAATGATATCTCCATCACTCTTTCCTTGTTGATGTATGAAGCCAAATTTTTTATAACGTAATGTTTTAACATTGATTTTTTTAGAACAAAATAAAAAAGGTAAAAGAATTATTGTAAAGGAAGGTTTTATAAACTCCCTTATAACAATTAATTAAAAGTGAATAAAAGAAAAAGGGTGAGGTGTTAGGAAGTTAACTGTGAGTTGGCTTGGGATCCTAAACCTATATAAGATGCTTAGGATGTTGGTTGTAATTATTAATTCTTTTACTCCTTGAAGAAATAGAGAGCTCTACATCCTTTCCCATGGGGTTTTCTTGCATAAGGTTTCCATTTATAAATTTTTGTCTTGTTTGTTTAATGTATGTAGTAATTTGTCAATCCATGAAAATCTCTAATTTTTTTGCATTTTGTTCCTTTAGTGTTTCATTATTATTGTTGGAATTTTTTTTCATGTGGTTCCATTATTCGATCTGATATTTTTCCTATGTCATATTTTGTAATAAGTGGTATTAGAGGATTTTTATTATAAATTGAAATGTTGGGATTTTATATGTAAATGTTGTTACATAGGAGTATTGTGCACATCAATGAACCCTAGTGGGTGTAGTACAACACAAAGCAAGCAACATGTGTACCACATCCACACAATTTTTACACTTTTATGTAAATCATATTTTGGTTCTTAGAAATGGAATGTGTATCAACGATGGATAGATTAGTCAAAATTGAAAACTAGTAAAATTTGAGATCTTGATGAAGGATGTTCTTTTCTTCAAGGATTGCAATATTGTTCTAAAGTCTAAAGATAATGTCAAGACCAAATCTGATATGTCAAATGCTAACTAGCAAAACAAATATCTTGATAGAGAATGAGAGAAGCTCAATAGGAAGGCTCTCACAACCATACATCCATATCTTAGTAATAGCATATTTCAAATATTCAAAGATATTTCCTAGGCATATGAACTCTAGAAAAATTTGAATGAAATATATGATCAATCCAATAGAATGAATGAAGATTATACTATTAATAGAATTTTCAAGATAATGATGAAGGAAGGGATATCCTTGCAATGCCATTTAGACAAGATGAACTGGATATCAAGTTTGAAGGAGAGTTTAAGATTGTTGTTATACTCAATTCTCTACTTGAGTCATGAAAGACCGTTCGAACTACCCTAATAGTTACTGCCAAGACATTGCCATCACTCGATACCATGATCTTAAAATTACTAGATGTTAAAAAAACTAGAACCATAAATTGTCTTGTAAAGCCTTGGTAGTTCAAAGAGGATGATCTCAAAATAGAGATAGATACAAAGGATGTGATCAAAGTAGAAGTTGAAGAAGATATGCCAATAAAGACCTTGAATGTTAGTATTGCCACAAGAAGGGTCATCTTCACAAGCATTATTCAATATTAAAGAATAAACACAAGTAAAGAAGTGAAGGTAGAAATAAAGGATTGGGGTAGTTAGATCATAAAAATGGTAAAGGTCAAAGTTTTAATAGAGAAGTAGATGTCATGCTTATTGCAAGTGTTGTTACAGTCAACACATCACAATACTCTAGTTCCAATGTCTGGATTTTGGGTTCAGGAGCTTCATTCCATGTGTGCGCAAATGCTTCAATTTTTTGTACCTACATAAAAGTTATAGATTAATGTGTCTTCTGTAGATGTTATGACATTACAAGAGTTGGTTTAGTATTATTACAAGATTGGAATGGCATGAAGTTATTATTGAATGAAGCTTCTCATGTGCCACAACTTTGAAAAACATTGATCTATACTGAATAGCTTGATACTACTAGTTGTTCTATTTCATTTAGAGCTAGTGTCTAAAATATTGTTAAGAGTTCCATGATTATTGTACATGGTAAGAAGGAAGGAACATTGTATAATTTTTGCTACTAAAAATGAGGAGAACATGTTTCTTTGGCATAAGAGACTTGAACATCTTAGTGAAATAGGAATGAAGATTCTAACTTTGAAGAAAATGCTTCTAAATTTCAAATATGTTTTTTTGAATTTTTATAAAGACTATGTAGTGGTAAAATCTAAATAAGTAAACAGGAAAAGATATAGTTTTGGTAATAAAAGAAATCCTAAGTTGGATTTGGTTTAATTGGATGTTGTTAGTCCAATGTGTGTTAGATCTTTTGGTGGAGCATTATATTTTGTTACATTTATAGATAACTTTAGTAGAAAGATTTGATCATTACTTGTGTCTTCAAAAGATAAAGTTTTTAATGTTTTCAAAAATTTTAATGTTAAAGTTAAGAAAGAGTCTAGTTGTAGCATCAAATGTCTTGTGACTAATAATGGAGAGGACTATACCTACAAAAAGTTTAAGAATTTTTGCAAGGAAAATAAAAATTTTCATACCAAAACTCTACCATATACTCCATAGAATAATGGTGTAGCTTAGAGATATAAAAGAACTATTTGGAAGAGGTTGCATTCTTTGTTGTAGCAGTCTAATATGCCAAATATAGTTTGGACTAAAGCAGTAGTAACTATTACTTATTTAATCAACAAGTTTCCACAGATAGCTCTTCAAGGCAAGGTACCTAAATCCATTTGGAGTGGGTGAGCTCTCAATATTTCTCATGTGAAGGTCTTTAGCTATGAAGCTTATGCCCATCAATAAAATAAAACTAAACTTGATGGGCATGGATGTAGATGCATTTTTTAAAGATATGGCAATGATAATCTAGGTTACAAATTATGGGATCCTATTAATAAAAAAGCATTCAGGCCACTTGATGCTATTTTTCATGAAAACTTGATGTTTTATAGGAAACAAGAACAAAGTATTGAACCAGAGAGAATTTTAGCCCTTCTATGAAATCATTTGATCATGATAATGATGGTTTAAAAGTTGAACATGTTCTTGATGATAACAATAATAAGAGAAATGTTTCATTAGAAGATCAATTTCTAGAAACCTCAGAAAATGAGAATGATGATTTGGATACTATAAGAGATCTACTTGTCCTTCTAGACCTCTTGTCTTCCCATCTATGATCAAAAAATTATTTGGTTATGTCATTAAATTGTTGGGGACTGAGTATTCCCTATATTTGCATTACATATTATATGCTAATAAGGAAGAACTTGAGACTTTTTAGTAAGCCATGTTTTCAGTTGATGCGAATAAATGGGTTAGCTACAATGAAAGAAGAGTTAGATGCTCTGAGACACAATCAAACTTGGGATGTTGTTCCTTTACCACATGGTAAGTATGCCTTGTCTAACAAGTGGATGTATAGAATTAAAGATGAGGTGAATGGGTAAAAATTCTATAGATTTAGATTAGTTTTAAAGTGATTTAGTTAAGAACCAGGGATAGAGTTCATAGAGATTTTCTCTCCTATTGTGAAACATTCTTCCATGTGTGCATGTTTATACCATACTAGATATCTCCTATGTAACGGGATTTGTTTCTTATTACATGAGTGATCCTGGTCCTAAATATTTAGAAGATGTAAAATGAACATTACAATGTTTGAAAGGTATACAAAACCTTTGCTTATGCTTTGGTAGCTTCCATTAGGATGTTGTTGGTTATGTAGATGCAAATTACACAGCATGTAAAGATAGTAGAAAATCCACTTCTTGATACATTTTTCTTATATGTGGAGGTCCTTTTAGTTGGATCTCTCAATTACAAAGAGATGTTTTAGTATCTACTAATAAGTTAGAATATATAGCTTTAATAGAAGCAACTAAGAAGATGATTTACCTAAAGTGGTTGCTTCGTTGGTTTAGCTTAACATAGGTACAATAAATCATTTATTATGATTGTCAAAGAGTTAATAACTTAGGCAAGAATGTTTCTTTTCATGCTCAGAAAAAACATATTAATGTGAGGTACTATTTCATCAGACAAAAAATTGAGGATAAGCGACTAGCTATGTACAAAGTTCACATACAAGAAAACTTTGCTAATTTCTTAATGAAGACAATTGATAGAAAAAAATACCAATTATGTGATAGGGGCATACATTTGGAGAATTAATCTATAATAGTTAGAAAGTGATGAATCTCTTGCTAAGAGATTTGAAAACATATCAAATTTTTCTTCAAGTGAAAGACTATTGATGTGTGAAACCAAATTTATTTTTAAGTAGGAGAGTGTTGATGTGTGAAGCCAAATTTGTTATAACATCATGTTTTAAGAGTGACCCTTTTGTATAACAAAAAAAAATTAATAATAATAAAAGGTATTGTAAAGGAAAGTTATATTAACTTCCTTGTAATAGTTAATTAAAAGTGGAAGAAAGAAAAAGGATGAGGTGTGAAGAAGTTAACTATGAGTTTGCTTGGAACCCTAAACCTATGTAAGATGCTTAGGGATTTAGTTGTAATTATCAATTCTTTTGCTCTTTAAAGAAATAGAGAGCTCTGCATTCTTTCCCCTCATTTTTTCTCACATAAGGTTCTCACGTAAATCGCTATGTTGTTTATTTGTTGTATGTAGTGCTCTACCAATCCACAAAAATCTTTGATTTTTCTATATTTTATTTTTTAGTGTTTCATTGTTATTCTTGAAATTTTCTATGCGGCTATACTATTCAATCTAAGATTTTTCCTGCACTATATTTTGTAACATTCCTTACATTCATATGCTCACTTTCATTCATCTTCTTTATCATTGTATATTCTTTCTTATTATAATAGGTAAGATATTTGATATAATAATAATAGTTATTATATGTATTGGAACCAAAATAGTCTAACAATAGATACATCCCAAGATATATAGTCAACATGATACATTACAAAAATTGCTTAAATTTTTCATCGTGGCTATGACAAAAGCATGTCCACTCATTCTTTAACTTTAACTATTAATATATTTTCATTGTGATCGTAACAAAACATGCCCTTCCATCCTTTGACTTTGACAATTGAAATTCATTATGAATATGAAAAAACATGCTCTCCTAATTTTTAACTTTTATTTTGACTTTGACCACTAATATTTTTAACATGACTGTGACTACAACATAACATACATTATGTTTTTTATCTCAAAACATGACTTATGATATGGTCTAAGTGTGCCATTATGTTAGTTGCCACTTAAAATGCTACCATCTCTAGTTTTGAACTAAATGCAATTGTTAGATTTGATTATTGAAAATCTAAAACGATTAAACATTGCTTACATTTTTTATGGGTTAAATTTTTCATCTTATTCTATCATAGGTGCTACTAACTTGATCATGTTGAACATGTTTTATGCATTAACTTGATTTATATAAAAAGAGGAATTATTTCCAAGTGGTTTTCATAGAGTTATTGGGTGCTCACATATTCACTACTAGTAGCCCATCATTGCACTTGTAGCAGAAGTTTGCCACCTTAGATTTATGGTCATAATGATTTCAAGAGTTTATAGTTGGCATAATCAACATAATTTGTGATACCATGTATAGAGGACATCCTTTGATGCAAGCCTTTTCCTAGTCTCATGTAGTGTTTTATTACTAGGATATATTCCTTTTTTATACATTTGAAATTATAGCCAACATCATGTTTGATCAACAGATATCTTTTCTCTCTATCCTACTACTAGTGCCATTCATGTTGACCTTCAATGATATTATCGATGTTACAATGTAGTGGAACTTCATGCATATGATGCATTACCATATTCCATAATTTTTACATCTTGGATATAAGTGCAATAGCTATCATGCCATGGATGTTGTCCAAGCATATATGGATGACATAATTTTCAAAGCTACATCATCTCCATCTTATAGCTTAGTGGTGGAATTGGATACTAACATGTCAACCATACTGTGGTTGCCATCCAGACATACATGGATAACTACTTTCAAAATTAACTTCATCACTATGCAACTACAACTTGGTTTTTGGATTGGCTATCAACATATTGGATGTAGATATAACCTTGATATGCAACATGGTCCTTATCTTCTTCATAGAAAAACAAAACATCACTACTAATATGCTTACAATGCATTTTTGGCTACTATTTTAGCATCTAGTAGCTTCCCATTGTGTTGTTGAAGAGGTTGAAAATGTTCTTGTAGAAGATTCATCAACTTAGCTAACAAACCTCATTTTTTGGATGTGATTGTGAATGTGGTTCATCATCTATACCCATCAATGCCACTAGACCATAAGGTCAATATGCATGATTACATTCTACTAAAAGTTATATTTGTAAGAAAGGGGACTTTGCTACAATACAATAGCTATTCCATTGACCACAAGCCCTATTGTTAGAGCTATGAATACATCAATTATTAGCTTTATGTTAATGTAATGGCCTAACGCTTATCCTTCCAACTAAAGTAAAATTTTAAGTTTACATTATTCGATGTGAGCCCCCAAGTGTGTTTTAGTTGAGAAATTACATATTTGCAAAATCTTAACCACCACCACTACTCTTCTTTGAAACTTTCACTTATTTATCTAGGTAGGGCATGAATCCATACCTCATGTCTTCCTTATTCTAACTATGAAGAGCAATCTTCCCATCACCCCCTCACATTGATGCTCTTCACTCTCATTTGTCTTCTGTCCTTTTTTATCATAGTTTGTTCTTATCATAGGATATAAAATAATTTATTTTGTAGGGTTTTTTAAACTAAAATAATTTGACTATAGGTACACTTAAAGGCATATTATGAGCATGACACATTAAAAGAAATACTTAAGTTTTTAACCAAGATCATGACGAACATCCATCCTTTGACTTTTGACTTAGACATATTCTCATCATGATTATGAGATAACATGAACCCTCATCCTTTAACTTTGACCACTAATATATTCTCATGAAAACATGTCCATAATTATTTAACTTTGATTTTAACATTTCCTACTAACATTTTTTCATTGTGATCATGATAACATACATTATGTTTTTTTTCTAGACACATAAGCGACAACATAGTTTGAGTGTGCTACCTAGTTAGCCATTGCTTATAATATTATCATATTTGATTGTAAACTGAAAGTGATTGTTGTATTAGATGGCCACTAACCTATAATGATCCAAAATCACTTTGTACATTTTTCATGGATTAGACTTATCATCTCACTCCACCATTGTGTTGTATTAGATGACCACCAACCTACAATGATCCAACACTACTTTGTACATTTTTAATGGATTAGCCTTATCATTTGACTCCATCATAGTCACTAATAACCCAAGAATGCTGAAACATATTTTTTTACCATCAATTTCATACATATTATAAAGGGAATTATTTTTGAAATTTTTTTTGATGAGCTGTTGGGCTTTGGCATTTTTACTTTCAATGACCCATCACAACACTTAATGCAAGGCCACTATCATGCATTTTCAATCATGGTAATTTCATGAGTTTGTGCCTAGTGGAGTCTAGAACACATGTAAGAGAGGGAAATTTTGATATAGGCTTTTCCAAAGTCTTATGTGATGTTTAATATTCAAGATGTCTTCTTTACTTACAAGTTCAAAAACACAACCATCTTGTTTAGGTAACATGTGGCAGGCCTACCATTGTCAAAGTTATGCAATAAGAGGCATGCTGAATCCTTTGTTATCAACAAAAGGGTAGAGTTTGAGGCTCAGGGTTTATCTCTAAAAATCTTGAATAGCAAGTTTAGCACCAAGATGACACAAGGCAACTTCTATGTACTTTGAAGAGGTTTTAATTGAAATGCTCGATGAACACAAGCATCTTCCTTCTTCTTTGAGGTTGCAAGCCTAGTGCAACCAGGGCATGAGGCAACCATATGTAAACTTCCATGATAATGGGAGGCTAAATACAAGGCATAAGTGTACCATGAGAAATTTTGAATGGCTCTTATTGGGATCATGTCTAGGGAGTGACTAGGAGAAAATAAAAAAATAAACAATTACCAATAGCTCACAAGTGTGGTATGAGTTACTTAAATAGAAAATTTAGATACATGTCTTGTTGAGAATCAAGATTTTCTTAATATTGATTACAACTTAGATGCATGCTATAGAGAATTTGCACTTGCACTAGAACAACAAAGAGTAGAAATAAGAAAAAATGAAGTTGAAGTAAGCATTATTGATGAGTGGCTAGGTATCCCTACACTCAACCATACAAATATGAGTGTGTATGCACAATTTGGTTGAACTCCACATATAGACTAGTTGTGGTATCTAGATAGTTACACATTGATCGTAGTTCGTTGTCTTCCCACATGGACTAGTATTTGCTTTATCACGTATGGTTTAGTCCAGAGTGAGGTGTATGATATGATTCTAAGCTAGGCTACTGCTAGAGATAGTGGAAAATAATCTTGATTTAAGCTAATAGGAAATGAGAAGTAAAATCTAAACTAGCCTAGGTGCAATGAGCATCCATCCCTTAATCATCCATGCACATCTTGGACCTCATGTACTACTTCTGGGATTACCAAATGTATATTACTTAAGCACTCCTAGATATGCTATTGGGTTACCAAGTAATTACACTTATATTTTCATGATTAAGTCGTACTCATTCCGCATTTAACAATAGGAATAGTAAATGATAGTAAATAAATACTAATTAAGAAAAAAATAAATAACAATAAAAATTAAACAATTAAACTAAGTGAATGTTGTAATGATGGAGTAATCTCGATCTTTATTGTTGATCATGTGTGTATCCAAGTATGTAACACTCAAATAAAGGTTCCGTACAATTACAATCATCACATTGCAGGCATGCACTAGGAAAAGAATTGAAATTAACTGCAAATTTACAAAAAAGACTCTATTCCAACACTTACTGACTCCCCCTTTCCTATGCACCCAAATGTGTATTTATAGGCTTACATAGGAATCACGATATTGTGTATCCGATATTGTTATCTAGGCCGCAATATCACGTACCCAATATTGCGGATTCAATATAGGAGCTTGGAAAATCATGGTTCATCATACCCCCATAATTGAATGAAAACTCGTGCTTGAGTCAAACAAAATGAGAATAAGTTAAATTGATTCCACAGTGGATAGGTATGGAATTATTGACTAACTAAGGATTTATTCATGCTACAGTGGAGAATTGAACACAACAAAATTGGGACACAGACATAGAATTACAAAATTTATTGGAACTCATGTGGTTTCTAGTGGCGGTGGTTTTTCCATGGGTCTCTTCCCCTTATCTTGTGCTCCAGGTTTTGGAAATTAATGTCTTTGAAGAAGTGCCTGGAGATTTTCCTATTTGGTTTGGGGATCCTATGCCGGCCATGCTGATGCTCCAATGTTGATGGAGTCGACACCTCCCATGGACATGATAGTTGTAGAAACATCTGGTTGGCCTTGACATACCAAGCCACAAATAGCTGTCATTCCTCTTCATAAGCTTTGGGTTTATCCTTGTATTCCTAGTAGTTTGTGAGCCATTGAGCCAAATCTACTGTGACATCCTTCTATCCTTGGTAGCTAGTTTTGACCACCTCTAATTCAGAATTTTCCACTTCTAATTTTTGCAGCATCTTCTTGTGCTTATCAAATTCTGTTTCATACTTTGCATAGGTGTTAGCTACTTGCCATTTTGAATTCTATTCTTAGGCATCCTACTGTCAACATGGCCAAGTTGGCATATCATATGTTTGCCAACTCCATGTACTTTGTAAGATCTTGTATCTCCAGGTCCTGAATTTTTAGTTCAGCTTAGTGGATGAAGGCATAAGTATCCAATATGGCCTGCCAATAAGTGTTTTGAGCATTGAGAACATTGATACGGGCCTTGAACATATGGATTCCTTTTTCTATCACCTATTTGTACATCCCCACTTGATCCCTAAAGTGCTCCTTGAGCTTCTCATGTTGCTTGGCCTCGTTCTACCACACGCTTATTTCAATTGCCATCTTTTGACAGATTGCATGTACCTCCTTCATTGAGAGGGCTTTTTTTTCTCTAGCCAAGTGATTCATATCCTAGTTGACCCTTATTAATTTTTCTCATAATTGTTAAAAATCTTCCTTGAGAACATTCTTATGCTTTTCTACAATGGTCAATCAGAGATTGTTGGTGGCAAGTTGTTTATTCTCCTCTTGTAAGGCCTTGAGTGCTTTGGCATGTGCATATGTTTGAGCTTGTGCCTTGGAAGCATCCCAATCAACCTTCTCTTTCTCCTCCACCACTATTTTATTCTTTGCTAGAAATTTATTTAGTTACTCCATCTGGAAGGACTCTAGCTAGTCTGCGGGGATGAATTAAGATGGATCCTACTGTACAGCTTATAGGATGACGAGCTTTCCTTAACTTTGCTTCCACATGCTTGGCCCTGACCTCTACCATGTCCAACTTTCCTTTTGTGAAGATGAGGTCTAACTGAGTTGTTGTGACATCTTGAGGGATGTCAAATAGGGATGTCATCACTTATCATGTCTACAACAATCAATCTAGAACATTATCATGCTTCGCAGGAGTCATCAAGGGACTAGCCAAAGTTTGAGCATGACGTGCTCTTGTAAAATCTACTGGAGGCACAATAAAGACATTGAATGATTCTTTTATGTGGTCTATGACCAATTTTGTGGCTCCAGCTGCATCTTGGTGTTGCATGACCACTACTGTGGCACCTTCACCAGTTTCTAATTGCACCTAAAAGGATGCAGCATTCCCAGAGATCTGCTATGACCAGTGTGATTCCCCTTTTCCTGTTTGGATCGATACCTCATCCCATGTATGATCAATTAAGACTGTGGTTCATATGTCATCATCGATGACCCTAAATATATTAGCCTCATCACAACTTCCCCAATTGACTATTTCGGTGATGGCCCTGAGATGGCTCATCAACAGTTGATAGTCCTGCAACGACGGTGGTGGTTGGTCTTGTTGGCCTATGCTGGGCCCTGCTTTCTATTGTTGACTAGGCATTGTGCTTGAAAGTTGGCAAGGACTTATAGTTTGAGGTGTAGTGGGCCCCACCATCCATTCTTGTTTAGGCTCCAGTGTCTCACCAGCACTTTTCCTTGGGGTTCTTTGCTTTAATAATTCAGTGAATGAAGCATTTTGGGCCTTTCTGGGGGACATCATTGTTGTACCCTAGAATTCTAGCATGTTAGCACAACTTCCTGATGAGACAAGGGAAGGGCAATGTGAACTTTCCTATTTTGCATTCTTCAAACCACCTCAAAATTTCTGTAAGATATAGATGGGGTAGGTTGGCATTACCTTGACCATCAAGGTACCACTTCCTCTAGCCGCATATGTGGATATTTTGTTTAACCCTTTTCTAGGGAAGATATGATATGTGCCAATTTTGAAATAAATTCTCTCTTCAAGTGCCAGCTCTCCATATTCTTTGTCTTCCTTACTGTACGTCCTTTTTAACCATATCTTTCGTGCATCAGCATCGAAGTGAGTGGACAAGTGAGCAACTTTTGGCCTTGTATTTAGAAGATTCAACACCTCTAAAATGGCTTTGGTAGAGAAATCCATAGAAGCACCACCAATATCAATGGTGGTGCCTTTGTCTTTGTTATGAAAAATTGGTATGTCTCCCCCAAGTACCAATCACCACTTTTAAAGACGATAGGCCATAGTGGGGACCCTTTAAGTTGGTCCCTAACTACCTCAGGAGCAAACTCAATGAAAGGTCCAAAGTTAAGTTCCACAATCACAGCTGCTGATGTAGACCTCTCATGAATTATTTGAACACATTCTGAAGACAACATGATATGTTCTCCCTGTTCAAGTGCTTTGCCATCTCCACCTTCAACATGTCCTGATTGCATAGTAAAAAGAGGTTCTTGGTGAATGTTGAATGATTATGCCTTCTATTCTATATGTTCCTCAAGAGATGCTTGGCCTCTACCTCTTCTTGGTCTTTTGGGTGCACCTTGAGAGGGTCCTCCTTATTGTCCTCTTTTAGGGGCCATCTGCAATTACACGGGGCCAACTATTAGTAAGGTTATTTACAAAATTTGATTTATACCTTACTTCTTGCCTTTAATAAACTCATGTCTTGTTTAGTGTGATCCAGAGTTAGAGAATTTTATGAAAATTTTCCCTAAAAGTTTTGATATTGGGTCCACTTTGATTAGGTGGCTCTAAAAATTAATTTTCATGGTGTGGATGAAGAGATAAAATTAATTTGGCAAATGTGTTTAACATTTTTAAGGTCATTTATTCTTTATGATATCCTTTGGGCAACAATGAATTTTAAAAAATTACATGCAACTTGGAGCATACCCTTCCATCACGACTAAGTTAAACACTCTGGGTTTAGACATGTTCAATTAGGACGAGAATTGGAGCATTAATATGCAAGTTATAGATGTTTGAATGGTGGGTGCGCAAGGTTGACAATTCATGGAAGAAAATTCAACGACTCCCCTCACATGAATAGTGAATAATGACATTAACATGCATGGGGGGATCCATATATATACTTTTTATAGACGTGATATCATGTACTCGATAACAAGGACCTGATATTGCATCAAACCAGATATTGGGTATCCGATATTGCAACCCTTTGAAAATAGGATATTGGGAAAAATTAATGAATTTTTGAATTTTCAAGGTCAAAAATGAAGGATTTAAGGTTAATTTAAAAGGTCGATGGTAATGTCAAATAAACCTAAAGGCACCAAAAGTATGATGAAGTGGAATCTGGCATTGAAATTCATGAATACGGTGAGGAAAAAGGACATGTTATGGTGCATAGGAACATTGGAATATAGAATGATGATAGAGGGAAAGATTATTGTAGTAATGCAATTCTTGGAGGATATAAAATGATGTGGTGATGTGCAAAAAGTACAAATTACAAAAGTTATGCAAGTGGGTCCTCCCCAAAGCAGGTTCCAACCTATAATGCCCTTGCATAACCACACCTTAAAATGTCCATAGGCACTAGAGGGGTTAAATGTAATCCACACTGATGCAACAAAACACACATATGTAAACACCATCATGAGGAGGTATGAATTCTATGCCACACAAGACACAAGTTAAAAATACTTAGACAATGAGGTGAAACAAATGGTAGAAGGGATTGTAGAGATTGGGATGTGAGGTAACTGACCCAAGGCACAATGAATCTTGAGTGTAGAGCATGATTAATGTGTCATTGGCCCATCACTCCAAAATCAAGACCAAGTCCATTCCTCTAATAAGTGACATCACATTGTTTCATCCAATGATGGACAACCATAAGAGCACCATGATAGCAAGGCATACGATCACTTGGAATTTGTCCAAGGAAGGAGTGATTTGGAATCTGTGGCACACACACACACACACACACATATTTTTTTTCTTTTTGTGTGTTGTTCATCATTTTCTTTTGTTTTTTTCTTCTAGCTTCTTTGGCACTTTGTCCTTTCCAATGGTGAATCAGAGAAGCTTCCAACCTTTAGGCATGGGTGCATGTCTTTCTAGTGGGATCCTCATAACATCATTGAGTTTCTTGATTGAGTGCTTTTATTACTTTTACTTCCATTTTTCATTAGATCTTCAAGGATCTTAGTACAACCAAGCTACATGATGGCACTTACAGATGTCATCAAAAAGAATCCACAAGTCCCCTTGATGTCACACCTTGGCCATTCCCTCTTAGTCCATCATTTTTTTCTCTGGGTGTAATGAACATAAAATTACTTTAAGTTTTAATGATGTCAAGAATATCATTGTACCCATAGTAGAACCTCTTATTAATAGAATGTATGGGTGGATGTTGTGGGCTCACTTTTTTAAATAATTAATCACTCGAGACTTGATACCATAGAACAACACCTCAACCAACGAGTCACATGAGTGTTTTATTCATAGATGAGATTACCCCTAAAAAGATAAAAAAAATAAAACAATAAATAAAAAGATAAAACAAAAAATTGAAATTGAAAGATGAAAAATTGGAAAACAAAAAATTGTAAAATTAAAGAAAAGGAAAAACATTTATTAATTCTGCTTGTTAAAATGGAGGATATCCCTCATAACTAAATATTTGAGCATGGCTAGAATTAATAAATGGAAAATGTGGATTCATGCATCTTGGAAATGTTGGGGATTGATCATATCCAAACCACCAAGTGTCTTTTGAGGTGGTGGTAGGAATATACCCAAATTGGGGTTCACCCACTTGATTGTAGTAGGCATAGTGGGGCAGATTATAAGATGTGGTCATGTGATAAGGAGCTGACCCACAATGGTACCCATGACCATAACATGGTATGCAAGGATCAATATGTCTCCCTATGTGATTATATTCATTGGGCCACATAGTTGTTGGAGTGTTGATTAGTGGGCCGGATAAGGTAACATGAGGCGTTGGGTTCGAAGGAGAAGATGCATCACAACACTGGACTTATGTTGAGTTGGTGGATGTAGTGGTTTCAGAACTGTGCTGTCTCTTTCTATGGTTATTCCTAAAGAAATGATGCTTTTGACACTATGGAGGACTTCCACTGCTGTTGACAGTAGCAGCACAAGTAACATTCATGGGTCGATGCTGTGGTGAAAAACCTTCTAGTACAACTGGCAGTGATGTGGAAGAAGGTGAATGATGAGAGTATTGAGGGTGAGAAGAAGTGTAAGGAACATGAGGTGGTGGTTTTGTTAGAGAGGACATGGTTTGATAGTACTAAGGAGAATGATAAAAATGCGGTGAAATAGAAGATGTTGCCCTAGTAGGGGAAATAGGATGCTGAACTTGATGAGTGCTTGGGTTTGAATGATATGAATGGTGTGACCAGTTTGAGGGTGGCCTCCCCCACGACTGGAATTTTTGCCACTATGACTGAACATAGTATTTTTGTACAAACTCTAGATGTAACATTCCTCCCAATGCTCATGTAGATGTGACAAGATTGGGCATTGACCTTTGGGGTGATCATATAGGAAAATGTCACATTGATACATATGATTAGCAGTTGAGTTCTTATCCTTATTCTCTTCAACCCTTTTTTTTGATTATCTAATGATGTTTTGTCTTGTTTTCTAGTTCATAATGGTTCTACCTCTAATAGCGTTGGCATATTCTCCACATCCTTCATGCATCTATTCCATCATCTTATTGATCTTTGCCTCAATTTCATCTAGTGATTGTAGTATTGGCAAAGATGATTCCACCTTCTTGAAGTGAATTGGTTTCTCCTCTTTATGATCATGGACCTTTGCTATTTTAAGATTTTGATCTTGTTGAAATCTTTCAACACTCTCCCATTTAGCTATTTCTCCTTCTTCTTTTGCTACCCACTTAATAAGCTCTTGGAATTAGTGGGTTCATAGCTCATGTAGTTGACCTGGGGCATACATCCCTAGGGTCTCCCTTGTTTCATTACAAAGCCCATCCATGATGTGGTACATTAGCCTTTCCTTGGAGAATCTATGGCTTGGGCAACTATTTAACAATGAATAGTATCTTTCTAAGGCCATGTCCAAGGGTTCATGCTGCCCTTGTTTACACTCTTGGATTTGTCTCCTCAAGGCTGACACTATTGCATAGGTTTGATATCTTTTAGTGAAGAGTTCTACCATTGTTGGCCAATGTTGAATTGATTTTGGTTTTAAGGACCTATACCATACTTTTGCTTGACCAACGAGTGTCATAGGAAAGAGCTTAAGTTTTTGCCATCCATTATCAATGTTGTTCCATGCATAGGAATCATGGAAGGCTTATAAATGATGTTATAGATCTAAATCATAGCCTCCTAAAAATGTGGAAAAGTTGTTTAAATCAAGCCTAGGTAGACAACTTTCGTTATGATGCCTATGGGATATTCGAATAGCCTCTTGTATATGCATTAGGCTTGTAGTGGCTAGTAGGGGTTCATTGTCACTAGGTGGGTTATGAATTTGTGAGTTGGGATGATGTTGCCTTCATTTATGTACATAGGAGACCCCTGCATCAAATTGAGTACTCCAAACTTCGTCTTCATCATCGTATAATTTGTTGGTTCTCTAATGAATTTCCTTATTGGTTGTTGCGTTATCATAGTCTTGTGAGAGAGACATTGTTATGAATTTGTGTGTGATTTATTTGCAATTAGTTCTTTTTGAAAGATATATTATCAAGGCTTTGTTACAGTGATCTTGGATGATGTAACAAATCTAAATAACTAGCACCATCCCTAGCAACGACACCAATGATGAGTGGCTAGGTATCCCTACACTCAACCATAAAAATATGAGCATGTACGCATGATATAGTCAAACTCTATAGATGGACTAGTTGTGGTATCTAGACAGTTACATGTTGATCGTAGTTTGCTATCTTCCCACCTAGACTAGTATTTGCTTTGTCACATATGGTTTAGTCTAGAGTGAGGTGTATGATATGATTCTAAGCTAGGCTAATCCTAAAGACAGTGAAAAATAATCTTGATTTAATAGGCAATGAGAAGCAAAATTTAAACTAGCCTAGGTGCGATGATCATCCATCCCTTAATCATCCATGCACATCTTGGACCTTGTGTACTACTTTTGGGATTACCAAGCGTATATTACTTGGGCGCTCCTAGATATGCTCCTAGGTTACCAAGTAATTACACTTAAATGTTCATGATTAAGTTGTACTCATTCCACATTTAACAACAGGAATAGTAAATGACAGTAAAGAAATACTAATTAAGAAAACAATAAATAACAATAACAATTAAACAATTAAACTAAGTGAATGTTGCAATGATGGAGTAATCTCGATCTTTATTGTTGATCATGTGTGTGTCCAAGTACGTCACACTCGAATAAAGGTTTCATGCAATTACAATCATCATATTGTGGGCATGCACTGTGAGAAGAATTGAAATTAACTACAAAATAACAAAAAGACTCTATTCCTACACGTATTGACTCCCCCTTTCCTGTGCACCCAAATGTGTATTTATAGGCTTACATAGGAATCATGCTATTGTGTATCCGATGTCGTTATCCAGGTTGCGATATCACATTACCTAATATCGCGGATCTAATATCGGAGCCTAGAAAATCATGGTTCATCAATTATCTTTGATAAAATATACATAATAACATGAAGAGTAGAAAAGTGAAATACCAAAGATCTTAGATCTAAAGGTCAAAGGCTGAAATCAAGGCATGCATTTCCAAACTTCTAGTGAATCATGATCAAACTTTAAAGAAAAATGCGATTTAGTTTTTACTTTATGCTTCAATTGTGATGCTATTTAACCAACCCCTAGCTTTAATGACTAATCCAAATGGTTGAAAAATCAAGAAATTCAAGTCATAATTTATGGAAAAAGTAGTAGACATTGCCAACATATAGACAAGATCAGATTCATGATTATGTAAGTATAAAATTTTTTATATTTGATGAAAATTTATGATAATTTGAATATGATAAAATTCCAAAAAATGCATATGTTGAAATCTAAAAGGTTGTGATCATGTTTTACATCTAATAACTTTTTACATAGTGGTTTATGTGTTGAATATCATCTTATGACCTTGAAGTGCTTATTTTAATATCTTTTGATAATTTTAATTTTTTTATCTTGATGATTTATGCTCAACTCCTACCTTGAAATTATGTTAAAATTATTCATCTATTTTTTTAATGAGTTTGTGATAACCATTCAATTTTTAGAATTTTAAAATTCCTCCATGGTACAAATTATCTATCCCACTTATTGATTTAACCTGAAAATCAAAATGAACATATACCTTGCACAACAATTTGATGAGAGTAAGCTAAATACAATTTTTATTTGTATTATTTGCATTGAATATGAAGATATGTATTTCAATTAAACATCAATATGCATAAGAGTGAAAGAGAAGACATTGCTATGTTGTTCATGTGTGTACAACTGAATTATCTCAATGTCTCTTATGTTATCTTTGTCCTATGCATATCCTTGTGTGATTAGCAATATAGATAAAACCACTTATTTAATTGACATGGGTTTTGCCTTATAGTATGTCAAGGTTGAATACTTCAATAGTTCAATCCTTAAAAAAAAATCCAAAATCCAAAATCCAAAAAAAAATTAGCCTTGACTAAATATATATAGGGCATTATAGTCCATGGAATAATTACCTTGAATGTTTGACACATGTTAACTTTATAGGTCGTGGAATAATCACAATGCTATTTATTTCTAGGTTAAGCAATTTAAACTATTACTATGTATCCATATATTCTTTCAAACATCAATGTTACTATATGAAAATAATTAAGGATTGTTTATATTATTGTACTAGTCGTGTAAGAAAAAATTGCCTAAGTAAAAGGTAATGCTATATATTTTAGCAAATTTTTAGTGACACTAGTTACATGACTTGCATCTAGTTTGATGAATTGGAGTTATCCTTGACAATCTTTGGTGGCTAGAAAAATCAAAATAGAAAAAACTATTACCTGCATAATAAACTTGGCCTCAAGCCTACTGTGAGAAAACTAAAATATACAAAGTAAAAAAGAGAAGTGGAACTGAAAGGAAAGAACAATTTAACAGTCTCTTTTCATTTGTTAATGAAAATGCAAAGGGAAAGTAAAGAAGAGTGTTGGAACTTGAAATAATTGTAATATAGGTAATATCCAAAATATATAGTCTAATTAGAACTTTTTAACTCAACATTTTTTAAGAGTCTTATCACTAGGATAACACCTCATTACTAGAAGTTTAGAGATTCAATGCAACTACTCACAAAAGGGACATGTAAAGTTTTAAATATCTAAACAATTTATGACCCATAAATATTAGTTGCTTTACTTCTATAGAAATAGGATAAAATGAATGCATATTTTTAAATTCCAATTGAGTTAAAGATAAAAAACTAAAGGAATAAAGAAGAACTATACAACACAACTGTTGATAAATTTAGAAGTATTGCAAACCTCTTTAGAAGACCAAATCTACAAAATAAAACAGAAAATTGGAATGAAAAGGGAAGAATAATTTAATATTCACTTGTTAAAGAAAAAGTCAAAGCTGCAATTAGGAAGCAATTTAAAGTAGCTACTGATAAAAGAAGGGGCAAAGTAGTTTGGTATTTATGAATAATTGCATACTAGTGGTTGCTACTCTACCTCCTAGCAAAATAGACTAGAATGAATGCACATTTGTAAATTCTAGTTAACTTAAATATCGAATAGCTACAACAATGAGGAAGAACTACAAAGTACAATTGGTAATAAATTTAGTTAGATTACGAAACAACTATAGAAAAAGAAACTGGAAGCTATGTAGGGTAAACTACAACTTGAAAGTGGATAATTAGCACCACTATGGATTAGCTCTAAAAATAAAATAAAAAAAACTTTACAGGTCTCACAAGAAAATTTAGCTAAAGAGACACAAAAATTGTAGGTGTGAAAAAGTAGCATATACATCTTAACTTACCTTTTGTTATTGTTTGTGTAAGAGTCACTTTGGATTACATGAAGAGCATGGAAAATTCCTTAAGCACATATTTATTGCTTCTGTTAGGGCATGTGTATGCTTACGCCCATAACATCCAACATGTATGCAAGAATCCTCTTTTATAAGATATACTATATAACATGAATATGTGTATGGTAGCATCCCACATTTCATAGAAAAGCATAAGGACACACATGTTAACATCCTTCAATTTCCCACCATTTTGAAATTTGAAATCATGGACCCATGTGGCAAACTCTCATTGAAACTATGTTGTATTTTCTTCCAAAAGTCCAGTTTTTCTTAGAGAGAAGACACCTTTTTTAAAGTATATCTTGTGTTCTACTATTTGACTAGGCTAATCTAAGACCCTTATCGAAGTAGTGTATTTTACTATTTGGCAAGGGTAAATCAAGAGTTTGGGGTTCAATGTTAGTAGGCAATAATGAGATTCATTTCAAAATAAAATAAATAGTTGAAAATGTCTAATAGCTCTTAGGCATCAAAGTTCATGTTAGAATTGTCCAATGAATCCATCAAGAGTTCTTGTGACATGTTCCATCAATCATATGTATTCTTCCTAAAGTAATATTAAATATTTTTAATTGTTACTTTTGAAAGTCTATCTATAAACCTTGTAAGTATTTTTGTTTTTAGCTTCTAAGGGCTTTATAAACTGTAATGAATTTATGCTTCTAGAATATATATGCAATGGTTTTAATCATTTTATTCTAATTACAATGGGTACTTAGCTATTCTTATTTGTTGTTAGCTTTAAAGATATTTAACTCTTGATCCTCTTTTCTGCATGTGGATTCACTTGAATTCTAGTTGTTTAAGAAATGATAGGTCCTTATAATAAAATTAATCTACCAGCTAAATGAATACCCATGATGAATACAATTAAACACTTGATAGTTTCATGTAATTACAATTAAGTCAACATAATCTTCTTAGCCTTGTCCTAATAAAATAGGGTTAGTTACATGAGTTTTTTTTCACCATATGTAATCAAAATTAATTATATTCCTTAATAAACCTTAGTTAATCATGCATTATGCTAGTTTCCCAACATGACAAGGATATCTTGACTCTAATTCTACAACTCTAAGGCTTGCATCTCTAAGGAGCCATTATTTGGAATGATGGAAAAGTATTTATTTCTTAGGTTGTAAGGCTTGGGCATGGGTTGCACTAAAAAGGAGACATTTGCTCATTTATTAGTACTCTTATGTAACACATATAGGATGTTTATGATATTTAACATTTTTTTACCCTTTGCATTAGTCTTATAATTCAAACATGGCTTAGTAAAGGGCCTTGCATCTTTAATTTATATATATCTTGTAGTATTTTTATTATTTTGGAATTTTATCTTATTGGCATGAGACTTAATAATTAGTGTAACTACCATGATATTTTAATAACATGATTCACTTTTAATAACTCTTACTTCTTTGTGATAATATTTGATATGAAAATTTGCATTTTAACTTTTATAATATTTACTATTTGAAAATATTTCATATTAAGCATGAGACTTAATTATTGATTACTTGTCCATGAGACCTTACCAATGTGATTTATGTTTTAGTTAGACTTACTCCCTTTACATTATATGTTGACATGTGATTTAGCATTTATCTCATTTTCAACAACAATGTATTAACCTAGTGGTAAGATTTTTGATTTGAAAGCTCCAAGTCATGGGTTCAATTATGTTGGGAAATGTTGTGTTATATATCTTGGGGTATACTTATATTATAATTATTTCAGGTTTTCACCACACCCTCCTCAATTTATCTCATTTTCTTTATATTGTGCACTTTATCCTTATCTACTAGCCTTGTTGTCTATGACAAGGATAAGCTAATTGGATGTGGACCATCCTAAGGAAGATGTTTATCTTTATCTTGAATCTATCATAGGTTGGTTAATGGGTCTTGGGTACAAATATTTGTGATTTAGTCTCTTTAAGTAGGTCATGGGTTCTTCTCTCAATCAACATTTTCCATTCATGCTTTTTTTGATCTTAAACTTACTAGTATCTTATGCGTGGGTTCTCAAGAGGCTTGTTCATTAGTAAAGAATATCTTGTTAATTCAATAAGATATTAGATCTATTTTTTATAATAATGTATTTTATGGATCTAATACTAATATGATTTCTTGTTTTCTTTTTCATGTCTTATATGTTAAGTTTTGTGATTGAAAGATCATAAGGTCCAAGGAAACAAAAAACAAATTATATTGACATGAATTCAGATGGAAGTGTTGATATTTAGTCACACTGTAAAGTGATGTTCAACACAATATTAATGTTAAACTGTTGAAGTTATATTGAAAAATATATAACATATATATCCTAAGATGCATGACCCATTTGATGGGTTAATCTCAAATGTGTTTAGTGTGTGTATCTAAAACATGAAAATTAGAGGTGCATATAGTTGTAAGAAAATTATCATGTTAGTTACTGGAATAGACATGGTGAATAGTTGATAGTATACTAAAAAATGTTTAGAGGAATGCCTAATTGTTAAATGAAATATAACAAACATACCATACCAATGATCACTCTAGGATGGTGTAAACATAAACTCATGATGTTATATAATATAGACCTTATTTTGAATGTTGAACTTGATAGAATATACCAAATCCTTAACACCATCCCTCAAGCTTAACTTTTCAAACTTGAACATGCTTTCCTATTTAATTACTATCCCATGACTTAATAAAAGATCACAAATAAATAAACAAAATATTACTTTTAAATTTCTCCACTATACAACAAAAGTCAAGAATTTTAGCTATTATTAATGGTTGTGAAGTAAAGGCTCTATCAAAATTTCTTAAAAATAATCATTTAAAATGAGCACCATTTAACAAAATAAAATATCATTCTTAACTAGTAAAATAATAATCAAAATTAATATCATGATGGTGAACAATTACTTTTCCTAGAATAATATTATAAATTATTTTAGCCTTAAAGTTATTTTGAAAGGTGAGAAATTTCTTTTTGAAATTAGGGGTGCAATTTCTTTCAATATATATTATAACATAAGGAGAATACAAACCACCTAAAAACAAAAATATACTTATCATGGAAATTAAATAAGTATTTAAATTTACTATTAAGCATGGAGGTATCTAAAAAATAAATTATAGGCAAGAATACCTTCTAAAAAATTGTCATCATTTAGCAAGCAAGTCTACATTTGCATTTATCAAGTTGTCAAAGATGCTATGTAATGACTAGTCATTTGATTTGGAAGCTATATCTCTCACTGTGGCTTTTAAAACATGTGACTCTTTTAATGCTGATGGTTCATTATGACCAAGACTAAGACTTTTGATCTATACTAGGATTCTTGAAGAATTTCTCTTTAACTTCATCATATACAACCAAAAGTGATGATGAAACTATAGTGAAAACAACTAGTAGTAAATGATCTAGTTTAGCGAATGGAGATAACAACTTCTTAAAATTGAATGTGCACTTAGTTTTTGCTTGATCCTATAGCTTATTCACCATGGCATGAAGATCTTGTCTCTCCTTGTTGAAGGTCATTACTAGACTTGAATTTTACATTATTAAATCAACAATTTTCCTTTGTGTACTTTCTAAGTCCTATAGAATATCAGAGTTTTTCTTTTCCTATGTAAAATTTTCACTTCCAAAATCCATTAATCTCATCATTAGCTAATAAATTTTATTCATTCATTTAAGATTAGTGTTGATCTTGTGGTGATTATTGATTACTTTGGCCCTTCCAACTCTTTAGCTTAAGTATATGCTAGTTTGAGGGATTTATTTACCTTCTACTTATATTTATTAAAATTTCTAACATATGTATCTTTATCTTTATATGCTTTTCTTAGAACTTTATGCAAGGTGATGAGGAGCTCCCATGGATTCCACAATCCAAGCTTTCTCAAAGTCATAAAAAAGAAAATTAAAAAAGAAAAAGAAAAATGAAAGCTTTATTCTTTCTCAAATTGAGAAATTACATATGAAATGAAGCAAAATTCCCGATGATAGAAAAGAGATTCAATACAACTTTCACACACTCAACCAAAGAAAATACACACTCACATGGATGATAATCAAGGCACCTTTCCAAGAATCTCTCTCTCTCTCTCTACTCTTCTCTCAACTTCTTACACTTTCTATTGATCAAATGGAAGGCCCAAGGAGTCTATTTATAGCTTTTCCCTCTTGTCTCTTCATCTCCCCTCAAATTGGTCATTGAAATTAATGTTAATTGTAATCCATGGAAGATGTCTTTCAAAAATAGGAGACATCCCTTCTAAGTGCAAAGATCTCAGAAAAGATGTCTTTGAGAAACAGGAGATCTCTCTTCTAAGTGAAAGGGCCTTAGAAAAGAAATCTTTGAGAAATAGGAGATGTCTCTTCCTAGTGCAAGGGTCTTAGAGATGATGTCTTTTTTGAGTGTAGAAGTTATTAAAGAAGATGTGTTTGAGGTGCAAAAGACATCTTTTATCAGTGAAAAGATCTTTCCTACCAGGGTCAAAATTAAATCTTCTTGTTTTGAGGCTTGGAACCTTTGGACACCTCCAAACAAGTCCCCATAGCTCTTGGACCACCCTAAAGTCATCAAAATGACCTCAAAAGACTTCTAAACATGAAAAAAAATACCCTGAAATAATTATCAACAAAACAACACTAAAAGGCAAACATAAAAAAACACAAACATCAATGCACAAACATATTGAGGTTTCGGCATGGGCTAGGTGATGTCCTCATCATCTCTCCCACTGCTAAGAATTTAAACTTGCCCTCAAGTTGGCCATACACTTGGGATATCATTAAGGCCCCCTGACAAATCCAAATCATTCTCATGGATCCAAATGTCATTTTCAAATCCTTCATCATTCCAATTCATCAAGTACTCATGCCCTTTTCTACCTCTTGTGCTCCTAGCCTCCCTTGCTTGTAGCACAATTACTTTCCTTGGTGGCTTGATTGAGTTTGAGTATTCAAGGGCATCCTTGAGGATCTCAAGACTATCCCTCAAGTTTGATGCAATTACATTCCCATGGCATGGACTCAAATTTGAAACATCAAAAACACCAGGAATAGAAAAATCATTAGGTAAGTCAATCTCATAAGCATTTGGATTGATTTTGACCCTGATCTGAAATGAACCAATTCTCTTCGACTTGAGCTTATAGAAGTGAACATTCTTTTGCCTTTCTTTACTCAAGTAAATGCAAACATAATTAACAATATGAAAATTAATTATCCTGTTTCCCTCATTGGCCTTGGAAGACACAATCTTTTTCTTTTTCTCCAAGTGAGATTTAACTTGTTGATGCAATTCTCTCATTTGCTTAACAAGGTCTAAACTTCAAATTTCCTCAAATCATCAACCATTCTTGGTGAAAGCCCATAATTTGCCATAACAGAACTCTTACCAATGCTATGATGGGAAGCATTATTATATGAGATTTCAAAATGAGCCAACATGTTTTCCCACCTTTGAGGCTAATCCTTGTGCAAACACCTCAAGATCTTCAATAGAGACCTATTCACAACTTTACTTTGACCATTAGTTTGAGGGTGATAGGCTGTGAAAAAAGACAACTTGGTTCCAAGTAATTTAGAAATTGATCTCTAAAAATGATTAGTAAACTTGGCATCTTTATCAGTCACAATGTTTAAAGGAATGCCATGTAGCCTCGCAACATGTTGAAAGAATAAATGTGAAACATGGGAAGCATCACTACTTTTCTTGCATGGAATAAAATGAGCCATCTTGGTAAATATATCTACTACAACAAGTATAGAATCATGACTAGATTTTTTCTTAGGAATTCCACACACAAAGTCCAAAGAAACACTTTCCCAAGGAGCATTTGGAATTGGAAAACATAGATTATGACCATCTACACCTTTTCCTCCTTTAAAATTTTGACAAGTATAATATTATTTTATAAATTTAGCCACATCACTATACATACCTAGCCAAAAGTAATTTTTTCTCACCAATTCCAATGTCTTGGTCTTGCCCATATGTACAACCATGTCACTTTGGTGTTTCTCTTTAAGGAGTTTGTACTTGAAATCACACTTTGGAATACAAATTTTTCCATCCTTAAAAAAAATCCCATTCTTTGCATGATAAGCTTTCCATTGATTAGTCCTTCCTAATAATGGGGAAGATAACTCTTTCCAAATTGCACCAAAATCGTTGTCATTAGGATATAATGAAGCAAAAGACTAAAATCCTTGAACTTTCACATTAGAAGAAACAACATGAACTCTAGACAAAGGATTAGCCACAACATTATACTTTCCACTCCTGTGTTTCAAAAAAAAAATGAAATTCTTGCAATTGCTCTATCCATTTGATGTACTTGGCACATGATTTCTTTTGAGAATTCAAAAATTGAAGTGCTCTATGATCAATAAATAAAAGAAACTCTGATCCAAGTAATATCTCAAATGTTTAATGGATTGAAGTATAGCATATAAATCCTTTTCATACATACTATACTTTCATCTAGATTCATTCAGTTTTTTAGAAAAAGATGCAATTGGCTTACCTCCTTGAAAAAAGCACACCTCTAATAGCAAGCCCACTTACATCTACTTCCACTTCAAAAAGTTTTGAAAAGTTTGGAATAGCCAAAATTGAAGCACTAAAAATTTTCTCTTCCAATGCTTGAAAGGATTTTTATTGCTCATTATCACACACAAATGCTAAATTTTTCCTTGAACAAGAGAGCATAGGCCATGCAATGGAACCAAAAAACTTTTAATAAATCTCCTATAGAAGCCAGCCAAACTAAGAAAAGATCTCACCTCTCCCACATCCTTAGGTGAAGGCCATTTCTTAACTACCTTTATCATACTTGGTTCCATCTTGACTTGGTTCTTGGAGACTACATGACCTAGGTAGATAATTTTTTTCTTCATGAAGTGGGATTTCTTGGCATTAATCACCAACTTTGCCTCTCGTTACTTGGAGCATATCATCCTCAAATGATGTACATGGTACTCTTCCTTAGAACTGTAAACAAGAATGTCATCAAAGAAAAAAAAATACAACATTTACCAATAAAATCCTTTAGGACTTCATGCATGAGCCTCATAAATGTTTTTGGAGCATTGGTTAGTCCAAAAGGAGTGACTAACCACTCATCCAAGCCATTAGGTGTCTTAAAGGCTATTTTCCATTCATCTTATAGTCTAATCCTTATTTGATAATAACCGCTTTTTAAATAAATTTTTTAAAAAATCTGAAAATTGGCAAGCACATCAAGAATGTCATCCATCCTAGGAATATGAAATCTATACTTGATAGTAATCCTATTAACAACCCTAGAATCTATGCACATCCTTAATTCATCGATGTCCTTTTTGGGAACTAATATAGTTGGAACAACACAAGGAGAGATGGATTCCTTAGCAAAATCATTAGATAGTAATTCACTTGCTTGCTTAATTCTTCCTTCTAATTTGGAATCATGTAGTAGGCTCTTTCATTTGGAATTGTAGCTCTCGGTATGAAATCTATTTGATGTGGGATGGAACTCATTAGTGGAAGTCCTTCCAATTTTCCCTTGAAAACATTAACAAATTCCAATGCCAAAGGTTGCATAGCTAGAGGAAGTTCATTTGTATGCTCCTCTTTAGTTGTTGCAAGTGTTGACATGATGAAAAAACCATGCCCAACCTCTTCAGGTGCTTGTAGATACTCTTGCTCACTAAGGAAGATCAATGAAGCATTAATAGGGACATTTTCCTTATCTTGCTGCCAAGTCATAGGAATTATTTCATGTATTCCATCTTCTCTTAGAATAGACCAAACATTTCTTTCACCATTAAAAGAAGCCTTGTTCTCAAAGTTTCAAGGTCTTCCCAAAATAACATTAGCACAATCAATAGGAAGGATGTCACAATGTATCTTATCTTTAAAAGAACCAATTCTAAAAGACAAAATACACTTCTTCTTAATCTATTTGAAATTATCCTTAGATAGCCAATGGACTCTATAGGGCCTAGTGATGTGGAAATGTCTTCAAACCAAGATTAGAACTAGCCTTTGAAGAAATCACATTTTCTTGAGCTCCACCACCAATTAAAATGTGTATCCATTGACCACTATCTAGAAACCTAGCTCCAATCCTAAAGAGCATATTTCTTCTAGGATCTTAATTGGCATTAAAATTTTCCATAAAAGTGTAAGAATTAGTTTCAATGATATCTTCAATCATTCGTGCATGAGGATTACCTTATTGGAGGATTCTTGCTTTTCCAAGTTTTGAAGCTCCCTGACTTTGGAGATCTTTGGCTTTTTGCATTCCAATTGTTTGTGTTCCTTTTCACCACAATTGAAGTATTGAATTCTAGATGCATACCCATTTCCTTGATCCTTTCCATTCTTGGAGTAGTATTTCTTGGAATCTTGGCCCTCCTTGAACATCTCTTGATTCTCCTTTGTGTCTTCTTTGGAATTTTCTTTCTCCTTAGCTTCTTTCTCACCTTTAGAAGCTTTGGAGTCCTTTCCTTTAGAAATTTTGGGACCTCTATTATATTCTTGGAGTTTCTTATCAACCTTAAGAGCCAATTCAAAAGCCTCATCCAATGTTTGGGGCTCATAGAAAGTTAGCTCTTGTTGATACTCCCTTTTTACGTACTACTTGAAAGCTAGATGCTTGTTCATAATCATCCCAATGAACTTTTGCAAGTTGGAAAGCCTTAAAAATGTCCATGCAGTAGTCCTTCACACTCTTATCACCTTGCCTTAGGTACTTCAATTTTTGGATGACCTCCTATCTATGATGAGTCTTCTCAAATTTTTGCTTGAGCATAAACTACATTAAAGATCAGTCCTTGATAGGAGTACCATTATTTACCTTGTAAGAATGAATTTCCTTTTCCCACCATACAATTGCTATGCCTTAAAATTTGGTTTCAACAATAGACACCTTTTGGTTATTTTCCACATCTTCAAGTTCAAAGTACTTGTTAATCATTTTCAGCTAAGAGAGAAAAGATTTAGTTCCTTCCATGCCATTGAAGGATTTGACTTCAACATGAGACATCCTTGAAGAATTTCTAAAAGCTTTTGCAAGAGTGACCTAAATTACTTCACATTGCTTCCTTTGAGGCTTAGAAGAAAGTTAATTTTTCCCTTTCCTAGGAAAATTGAAGCCTTGAGACTTATTTTCACCACTAGGAGCATGAAGAAAAACATCATCTTGAGCTTCTCCTTCTCCAAAGTATTCATCTTCAAAAGGAATATCATCTTCAAGGGATGACATTGAGGAATGTCTTGGTGAAGAATTACATGACTTGTATAATTTCTTGGATGCTTTTGGTGAAGTATTAGGTCCTTTGTTCTCTCCAAGCTTTTCAATTTTCTCAAAAATGAGCTTGAGAGCATTTCTCATGTCATCCATGTCTCTTGACAAAGCTTGAACTATCTTCTTCTTTGGAGGCATGATGAAATTAATCTAAAAGGAAATTTTCACAAGATTCTACAAGGGTTGGTGAAAGTTTCAAGATTTCTCAAGGAATGAGATAAGAAATTCTTAGATATTAAGAGAAATGAGCATAAGAACTTAAAACCCTAGATATTAGAAGTGAATGGATGTCCAAATCCATAATTATCTTCTAATTCTTGAAAGATATGATAAACGTAGAGATGAAAGGAAAATTTTAAAACCCTAGGATGAGTAGAACAAGTAGCAAGAGAGAATTCTTCCAAGCTTAAGAATTAGGAGTGATTCTTTGCAATTGAGATGAGAATTATCCACTTGAATACAAATGTCTTCAATTCTAGGCTACTCTGATACCAATATGACGAGGAGCTCCCATGGATTCCAGAATCCAAGCTCTCTCAAAGTTATAAAATAGAAAATTGAATAAGAAAGGAAAATGAAAGCTTTATTCTTGCTCAAATTAAGAAATTACATATGAAAGAAAGCATAATTCCCAAGGATAGACAAGAGATTCAATATAAATCTCACACACTCAACCAAAAAAAACACACATATGCATGGATGATGATTAAGGAACCTTGTCAAGACTCTCTCTCTCTCTCTCTCTCTCTCTCTCTCTCTCTCTCTACACTCTCTCTTAATCAAATGAAAGGACCAAAAAGTCTATTTATAGCTTTTCCCCCTATTTCTTCATCTCTTCTTAAATTGATTATTCAAGTTAATGTTCGTTGAAATCCATGAAAGATGTATTTGAGAAATAGGAGATGTCTCTCCCAAGTGAAAGGGTCTCAGAGAAGATGTCTTCGAGAAATTGGAGAGGTCTCTCCCAAGTGCAGAAGTTATCAGAAAAGATGTCTTCAAGGTGTAGAAGATGTCTAATACACAGTGAAGATGTATTTTTGTCAGTGAAGACGTATTTCTTGCTAGGGTCAAAATTAAAGATGCTTGTTTTGAGACCTAAAAGCTTTAGACATCTCCAAACAATTCCCCATAACCCTTGAAACACCCTAAAGTCATCAAAATGACCCCAAAAGACTCCCAAACATACCAAAATACCCTAAGAACATCATCAACAAAACAACATTGAAAGAAAAACACAAAAACACACAAGCATCTATGCACAAACATATTGAGGTTTGGACATGGGCTGGGTTATGTCTTCATCACAAGGACTCATTTATAATAGTTCAATGTTAAAGGCCTATTTAGGACAATCATTTGGTAGGGCTTGCATAGAAAAAAATATTCCTGATAAATATATTAAATAGATTCAAGACATATATGAAGGAGCTACAACTAAAATTAGAATAGCTTATAGAACAACATCTAATTTTTCAGTCACAGTAGATCTACATTAAGGGCATGAGCTTAGCCTATACTTATTTTCCATTATTATGGATGAATTAACAAAGGAAATACAAGATAAAATCCCTTGGTGTATGCTATTTGTAGATGATATTGCATTGATGGATACAACCTGAGAAAAAAGATTAAAAATTAGTAGAAGTAAGACAAAATATATGAAATTAAATTTTAATAACAACATGGTGAAATAGAAGTAACAATTCAAAGAAAAAAAGTCCCTTATTGCAAACAATTTTGTTACATAGGATCAATCCTCCAATCAGATTATAAAATTAATAAAGATATAAGAAATAGAATTGATGTGGGATGGTCAAAATGAAGACAAGCTAGTGTTGTTCTATGTAATAAAAGAATACCAATAAAATTGAAGGGAAACTTTTACGAGATAACAGTCAAGCCTACTATCTTATATGATCCTGAATGTTGGATTATACTAAAGAGACATGAATCACAAATCAGTATGCAAAAATATGAATGCTTCAATGGATATTGAATACTACTAAAAGAGATAAAATAAATAATACAAATATTAGAGGAAGACTTGGAGTGGATTCTATTTTAGATAAGCTACAAGAATGACAACTTAGATAGTTTGGACATGTGCAAATAAGATCATACAATGAACCTATAAACAAAGGTTGATATATCACTATTCTAGGAAAGCCACTGAAAGGAAGATCAAAGAAGACATGGAAAAATGATTGAAGATGATTTGAAGAAACTGCAAATAAAAAAATATCTAGCTCTTCATAGATTGAATGATAAAAGATAACTCATGTAGAAGATTCCATATTGTTGGAATAAGGCAAGGATGATGATGATGATTTGGAGTGACAACAAGATGCTTGTTTATTAAGTTAAAGACATGGATTTGAGCTTAGACATAGCTACTTAAAGATGTTATTATTTCAGTCATCTACCAACCCTCTTGGAACATTACCTATTAGGATAAGCACTATAGCTTTGGGTGATGATGATCCTACTATCCCAAGAGCCTTGGCCTTGAAATACTATTCTATCATAGTGTAATTTAAAGTCGTCAAATCATAGAGTAAATCAAAACCCACCATGATGGAGTAGGATTTAGCTAGCCAACTAATATCCTTTATGACTATGGTGGATGATTGCTAGATAATTGTCTTCATTAACTCTCTTAATATCTTTACAAGTGGCCTGATTGTATAATGCTTTCTCCATAAGGAACTTCTCCCCTAAAGTTTTAAATACGTTTATTGTTGACTCATAATGAAAAGCCCTATTTTCAAAATTGTAGTGATGCATAATTAAGTTCATTTTAGATAAAAAGAAAGCATACTATAGTAGATTCCAATTTTCTTATTAAATTTCCTTTAGATGCTTCAATGAAGGAATATTTGTGAATGTTTGATCCACTTTTAAAAAGATTTTAATAAATAGATTTATGGTAAGAACCACTTCCAATAAGCATCTAGATTTTCTTAAAAAATCAACAATGATGGAATTTGAAGAGAACCAAGCATGAACAAGAAATAAAAACTTCTTTATTCAATGCTCAAATCAAAGTACAATGTTGAAAGAATAAACACATAACAAGTATTTGGATTATAACCTAAGATAACTCTCTCTCACTCACAACCATCAAGGTGATCAATCACAACTAACCTCATAACTAAGACACTCTTCCATTCATTAACTTTTTTAGTATAATTTCAAGGTAGAACCATAACTTTAGAGACCCATACAACCATTTTACAACATCAATTTACCATTAATATCCTCCTTGGAATTCTAGTCTTTTAAATTTTGAATATTAATTAGACTGCAAGTGCCTATAGGTTACATTAACTTGAAATAGCTTGACTGTGATGAGATTAAAACTCAAAACCTTTGCACTGATAGACCCTAATAAAATTTAATCAATGTTTCTCTCTAGACTATGACCTAACTACATCTAACTATGGCATGCATCCTAAGACTGCAACCTCCTACATTCATAGTAGCCTCACACTTGAGTACTTGACCATTAAAAATCAAACAAATGACTTCAAAAAAAAAAGATTCAAATATAAACACATGATTTCTATAACTCTTAGAAATATTAAGAATATAAAATAAATTACATAGGTGGGTTAATATTCTAATCATATTCCTTATTCTTAAAAAGAAAGTTACATTCAAGTCAGCTTTACATTTGTAATGCATACCCAAATTACTTTCATGTATCCACCTTGCATTCTTAGAGTCTCCATTGCTCCAGTGAATCAAGTACTCATGCCTCTTTCTTTCTTTTTTCCCAATAGCTTCTCTTGATTATAGAACTATTAGCTTCCTAGACATGCTTAAAGTTGAATCTTCAAATGCATCCTTTAGAACTTTCTCAAAAGTTCTCAATGTTTTATGCAAGTACCTTCCCATGGTACAGAGTTAAATCTAAATATAAAAAACATAAGAAAAATAAAAATAATTAGGAAGATCAAGCTCATATACATTATCATTCACTTTGTTCCTAATTTGGAATCGACTAATATTCTTAGATTTGAGCTTGGAGTAGTTCACATTTCTTAGTATCTCCTTGCCCAAATGTGGCTAAAAAAAATTACTAATGGGTGGCAAGGTACCTCTACACTCAACCATATGAATATGAGCGTTTCATGCATGATCCGATCGAACTCTATAGATGGGCTAGTTGTGGTATCTAGATAGTTACTCGTTGATTACAGTTCGTTGTCTTCCCACCTAGACTAGTATTTGCTTTGTCACATATGGTTTAGTCTAGAGTGAGGTGTATGATGTATTCCTACACTAATGCTACTCCTCGAGGTGATGGAAATTAATCTTAGCTAGGCTAGGAGGAAAAAAGGGGGAGAGAAAGCTAAGCTAAGAGGAGATAGGGGAAGAGAGTCTAAGCTAGCCTAAGTGTGATGAGCATCAATTCCTTAATCATTTGTACACATCTTGGACCTCGTGCATTACAACTACTAGGATTACCAAGCATAGATCCTAGGTACGCTACTGGGTTACCAAGTAGTCACAGTTAAATGCTCGTGACTAAGTCGTACCCATTCCATATCTAAAGAGTTTAGGGTGAAGAGATATCAACTACGAAAGTAATAAATAACAATAACAATTAAATAATTAAGCTAAGTGAATGCTGCAATGATGAAGTAATCTCAATCTTTATTTCCAGTCATGTGCATGTCCAAGTACATCACACTTGAATAAAGGATGCCATATAATTACAGTCACCACACTATTGACATGCACTGGGAGAGAGGGTTGAGAGGAAAACTGACAAAAAGATCCTACACTAAATTGACTCTAAAATATTGACTAAAAATCTCTTTTTCATGTGTGCCTACATGTGTATTTATAGGCTCACACAGGAACCACGATATCACATATCCACTATTGCTAGGTGCGATATCACGTATCTGATATCGTGGGTCCAATATCGCAACTCGATGAACCACGATTCATCATATCCACACAACTGAATAAGAACTCGTCCTTGAGTCAAGATGAGAATGAGCCCCATTGATTACATAGTAGATAGGTATGGGATTATTAACTGACAGGAAATCTACTCATGTTGCAGTGGAGGACTCAATAGAAAAAGATTGGACACAACACGAAAAAATGGAAATATTCATAAAATTAGAAAATTGGGTGGAACTCATGTGGTTCCTAGTGGCGGTGGCTCCTCCATGGGTTGCTTTCCCTTGTCCTACGCTCCAGGTGTTGGGAGGTGATGACATTGAAGTAGCACCTGGAGTTTCTCCTCTTTAGTTCAAGGGTCCTATGCTATCCATGCTAATGCTCCAATGTTTGATGGAGTTGGCACCTCCCATGGGCATGGTAGTTGCGGAAACATTGTGTTTTCCTTGACGTACCAGGCTACAAAAAATCATCGTTCCTCCTTATAGGCTTTCGCTTTATCTCTGTACTCCTGAAAGTATGTAATCCATCGAGTGAAGTCGATTGTGACATCCTTTTGTTCTTGGTAGCTTGCTTTAATCACCTCCAATTCAGAATTTGCAACTTATAGCTTTTACAACATCTTATTGTGTTCTGCAAATTCTGCTTCATACTTGGCATAGGTTGTAGCTACCTACTTCTCGAGATCTATCCTTGGGTGCCTTGCTATCAACATGGCTAGATTGGTATACCTTAGATTTGCCAACTCCATGTATTTTGTGAGATCTTGGATCTGTAGGTCCTAGCTCTTAAGTTCTGCTTGGTGGAAAAATGCATATGTATCCAATATGGCTTGCCAATCTATGGTGCACTGAAAGCATTGATGTGGGCCTTGGCCATATGGATCTCCTTTTCAATGATTTGTTTGTACATTCCTGCATGGTCTTAGAAGTGCTCATTTAAATTTTCATGCCACTTGGCCTCATTCTGCCACATGCTTATTTTAATGGCCATCTTCTGATGGATGGCACGTACCTCCTCCATTGAGAAGGTTTGATTTTCTTTGGCCAAATGGTTCATGTCCTAATTGATCCTAATCAGCTATTCTCACAGCCATTGAAAATGTTCTTTGAGAACATTCTTTTTTTTTCCACCGAGGTCAACCAAAGATTATCAACAATAAGCTGTTTGTTTTCTTCTTGTAAGGCCTTAAGTGCATTGGCATGCACGTGGGTTTGTGCTTGTTCCATGGAGGCATTTCAATTAGCCTTTTCTTTTTCCTCTGCCACCTTTTTATTTTCTGCTAGCAATTTGTTAAGTTCATCCATCTTGAAGATGTCCAGCTAGTCTGTGGGAATGAATTGAGAGGGATCCTGCTATGCTTCTTGTAGGGTTAGGAGCCTTTCTTGTAGTCTTGCAACTTTTGCTTCTGCATGCTTGGCCCTTATTTTTGTCATGACCAACTTTCCTTTGATGGAGATGAGGTTTGATTCTACTGCTGTAACATCCTATGGGATGTCAAACAAGAATTTCATTACCTATCTTGTTTGTAGTAATTGATCAAGCACATCCTCATGCTCTACAGGAGTCATTGAGGGACTGACTAGAGTTTGAGCATCCTATGCTCTTATGAAATCCATTGGTGGCACAACAGGGACGTTAAAACATTCCTTGATATGGTTCATGATCACCTTTGCGGCTCCTGCTATGTCCTAGTGCTGCATGACCACCACTGTGGCCCTTTCACCAGTCTCCAATTGCACTTGAAAGGATGAAGTGTTCCCTAAAATATGTTGCGATCAATAACTCTCCTCTTCTCCTATCTGAATGGACATCTTGCCCCTTAGACAATCAACAGAGATAGTGGATCATATGGTATCATCGATGACATGAAAGAGATTTTCATCATCATGACTTCCCCAACTGACTGTCTCAATGATGGCTTTGAGATGGCTCATTGATGGTTTGTAATCCTGTGGTAGTGGTGGTGGTTAATCTTGCTAGCTTGTGCTAGGCCCTACTTCTTATTGTCGACTGGGTCCTGTGCTCGGAGGTTGGATGGGCCCTGCAAGTTGAGTTGTAGTGGGCCTGACTATCTATTCTTATTCTTATTCTGGCCCCAACATCTCACCAGTAATTTTCCTTGTAGCTGGTGGCTTTAGCAGTTTAGTGTATGAAGCATTTTGGTCTTTCCTGAGGACATCATTGGTGTACCCTCGAATATTAGCATGCTTTCACACCTTCCTTATTTTATGTTCTTTAAACCGCCTTAGGATCTCCATGAAATATAGATGAGACAGATTAGCATTAACCTTTCCCATTAATATCGCACATCCTCGTGCCACATATGTTGAAATTCTGTTTAATTCTTTTATGGGGAAGATGTGATAAGTTTCAATTTTAAAGTAGATTTTCTCTTCCAACGTAAACTCTCCATAGGTTTTGTCTTCTTTACCATACACCCTATCTAACTAAACCTTTCACACATCAGCATTAGAGTGAGTGGACAGACAAGCAACCTTTGGCCTTGTATTTGGAAGGTTTAATACTTTTAAAATATCTTGGATGGAGAAATTAGTAGATACACCACAAATGTTAACTGTGGTGCCTTCTTCTTTATTGTGCCAGAATTGATACATTTCTCCTAAGTAACATGCACCACTTTTAGAGAGGATAGGCCACAATGGAGACCTTTTGGGGTGGTCCCTAATAGCCTTAGGAGTGAATTTAGTGAAAGGTCCAAAGTTCAATTCCCCAATCAGGGCAGCTGATGTGGAATTTTCATGGATGACGTGGACACACTTCAGGGGCAATGTGAGGTGTCATCCCTATTTAGGCACTACAATAGCTCCTCCTTCTGCCTATCTTGATTGCATAGTGGCAGGGGCTTCTTGATGGATACTAAACAATTGCTCCTCCTACTCTACATGTTGTTCGATAGGCATCTATCCTCTACCTCTCCTAGGATGCTTGAACACACCTTGAGTGGGACCTTCTTGTTGTGCATGCTTTGGGGCCATCTGCAATCACACAGGGCCAATCATTAGTAAGGTTACTTACCAAAGTTAAGTTATACCTTAGTTCTTGCCTTAATGAGTTAATTCTAATTCCATGTGATTTTAAAGTTAAGAGCTTTTATGGAAATGTCCCCAAAATATTTTAATATTTGGTCTACTTTGCTTAGGTGGTTTCAGAGTTTAATTTCCCGATATAGGTAAGGAGATGGAATTGTTTTTGACACATGTTTATTATTATTTTTATAACTAATTACCCTTGATAGTGTCCTTTTGGCGATGATGAATTTTGAAAAAATTTATGTGCAATTTGGTGTGTACCCTTCCCCCACGACTAAACTGAACACTTTGGGTTTAAGTAGGTGCAGACGGGATGAAAATTGGAGTACCAACAATTGAGTCATGATTATCAAATCAAGGGATGCGTAATCGCAAGTCGTAGAAGAAAATTTGAAAAAATTCCCCCACATGAATAGTTGCAAATGATGGTGATAGGCACGGGGGATCCATATATTTATATATTTTAAGGATGCGATATCGCGTACCAACTAGCGGGGACCCGATATCACGTCAGATGTAATATCGCGTACCCGATATCATGTCCTACCAAAAATAGGGCACTTGTAAAAGCTACCAAATGTTTAAATTTTTTGAAACTCCAAGGTATAAATTGACTTTTCAGTCAATGTAAAGAGGTCTAGGGTAATCCAAACTAGTCTTGAAGGCATAATGAATATAGTGGTGTAAAATTTGACAATGAAAATTATGAAGAGTAGGAGAAAAAGAACATGTGTTAGCTCATAGGAATGTTTGAACTAGAAGGATAATAAGGGAAAGAAGAATCATTGGTAATACTTAGAGGGTATTGGATGATGTGTGGTAGATGTGTTATAAGGGCAAATTACAAAAGTTATGCAAGTGGATCCCCCCCAAAGCAGGTTCCAACCTATAATGCCCTTGCATAACCACACTTTAAAATGTCTGTAGGAACTAGAAGGGTTAAATGTAATCCATACCCATACCACAAAACACACACATGTAGATACCACCGTGATGAGGTATGAATCCAATGCTACACAAGACACGAGTCACCAATTCATGAACAACAATATAAGGTGAATTGTAGAAGGGATTGCAGAGATTGGGATATGGGGTAGCTAACCCAGGGCACAATGAATCCTTAGTGTAAGGCATGATTAATGTGTCATTAACCCATCACTCCAAAGTTAGAACCAAGTCCATTACAATGATCAGTGACATCGCATTGCTTCATCCAATGATGGCCAACCATAAGAGCACCATGATAGTAAGGAGTACCATCACTTGGCATTTTGTACAAGGGAGGAGTGATTTTGCTTTGTGGCACTCTTCTTTTCTCTTGTTTTTTTTCGCTTTTTTCTTTTTGTGTGGCCATGGAACACTCTCTCCTTTCTCTTTTTTTTTTGAATGCTTAATCCAGAGAAGCCGCCTACCTTCAGGCATGGATACATGTATTTCCAATGGGACCCCATAGAATAGCATTATTTTTTCTAGTTGAGTGCCTTTTGATTACTCTTACTTCCATTTTTTGTTAGATCTACAAGGATCTTAGTACGACCAAGCTACATGATAACTCCCACAGATGTCACCAAAGAGAATCCACAAGTCCCCTTAATGTCACACCCTGGCCATTCCTTCTTGGTCCATCCTTCATCACTCTAGGTACAATAACACAAAATTACTTTAAGTTTTAATGATTAAGAATATCATTGTACCTAGTGTAGAACCTCTTATTAATAGAATGGATGGATGGATGTTGTTGGCTCGCTATTCAAATAATTAGTCACCTGAGACTTGATAGCATAGAACAACACCTCAACCAATGAGCCACATGAGTGTTTTATTCATAGATGAGATTACTCACAAAAAAAAAACAACAAGACAAAAAGACAAAACAATAAAATAAAAAGTGAAAAGCTGAAAAACAAAGAATTTCAAATTTAAAGAAAATGAAAAATATTTATTAATCCTGCTTGTTATTAGAATGGGGGGTATCCCCCATAACTAAATGGTTGAGCATGGCGAGGATTAATAAATAAAAAGTTGGGATCCTTGCATGTTGGAAATGTTGGGACTCGATCATACCTACCCCATTGGGGTTCACACATTTGATTATAGTTGGCATAGTGGGGTAGGTTATAGGGTGTAGTTAATTAATGAGTGGTTGACCCACTATGGTACCCTTGACCGCAAGATGGTATGCAAGGATTGATCTGTCTCCTTTAGTGGCTATATTCATTAGGCTGTATGGTTGTTGGAGTATTTGTTGATGGCCCAGAGAAAGTAACATGAGGCATTAGGTTTGAGGAGAAGGATGCACCACCATGTTAAAATTGTGCTAAGTTGGAGGATGTAGTGGGCTCATGTCTAAAGAAGGTACGTCTATGATGTTGTGGAGGATTCCCACTGTTATTGATAGTAGCAGCACAAGTAACATTCATGGGTTGGTGCTGTGGTACAAATCCCTCGGGAACAACTGGTGGCGATGTAGAAGGAGGTGAATGATGAGAATGTTGAAATTGAGGAGAAGCGTAAGATATCCAAGGTGGTGGTTGTGTTGGAGAGGACATGGGTTGATAGTATTGTGGAGAATAATAATAGTGTGATGAGATAGAGGATGTTGACCCAGTTGGAGAAACAAGATGTTGAACTTGATAAGCACTTAGGTTCGGATGGTATGAAGGATGCAACTAGTTTGAGGGTGGCCTCCCCCACAATTGGGATTATTGGCACTGTGATTGAACACCGTATCTTTATATGAACTCTAGGTGAAACACTCTTTCCCAATGCTCCTGTAAATGTGACAAGATTAGACATTGGCCCTTGGGGTGATCGTATAGGCAAATGTTGCACTGATACGTATGATTGGCAGTTAAGTTCTTATTCTCTTCTACCCTTATTTTTGATTGTCTAAGGGTATTTTGTACTACTTCTTGGTTTCTCATAACTCTATCCTCAATAATGTTGGCATATTCTCCACACTTTTTATGCATCCATTCTATCATCTTATTGATCTTTACCTTAACTTCGTCCAATGGTTGTAGTACTGGCAAAGATGGTCCCACCTCCTTGACGTGAGTTGGTTTCTCCTCATTATTATCATGGGCCCTTGTTGAGTTAAGGTTTTGGGCCTATTGAGATTTTTCAAAATTCTCCCACTTAGCCATTTCTCCTTCTTCTTTCGTGACCCATTTGATAAGCTCTTGGAATTGATGGGTTTGTAGCTCATATAGTTGACCTCAGGCATACATCCCTAGGGTCTTCCTTGTTTCATTATAGAGTCCATCAATAATGTGGTACATTAGCCTTTACTTAGAGAACTCATGGTTTGGGCAGTTGTTTAGCAATGCATAATATCTTTCTAAGGCCATGTCCAAGGGTTCATGTTGTGCTTGTTCCCACTCTTGGATTTGTCTCCTCAAGGCTGACACTCTTGCATGCATTTGATATATTTCATTGAAGATCTCTACCATTGTTGGCCAATGTCAGATTAATTTTAGTTTTAATGACCTATACCATACTTTTTCTTGGCCAATGAGTGTAAGAGGAAAAAGCTTAAGTTTTTGCCATCCATTGTCAATGTTGTTCCATGCACAGGCATCATAGAAGGCTTGTAAATGTTGTTGCTAATCTAAATCGTAAACTCTTGAAAACTTAGGAAAGTTGTTTAAGTCAAGCCTAGGTAGACTGCTTTCCTCACGATGTTGTGGGATATTCGAATAGCCTCTTGTATTTCCATTAGGATTGTAGTGGTCAGTAGGGGTTCATCGTCACTAGGGATGTTATGCATTCATGAGTTGGGATGATGTTGTCTTTGTTTATGTTTATAGGAAATGCCTACATCAGACTGGGTACTCCAAACTTCATCTTCATCATCATATAATTTGTTGGTTCTCCAATAAATTGCCCTACTGGTTATTACATTATCATAGTCTTGAGAGAGAGACATGGTGTGTGAATTTTTGTGTGACTTAATTGAAATTAATTTCTTTTCTAAAAGATGTATTGTGAATACTTTGTTACAATGATCTTGTATGATGTAACTAATCTAAATAATTAGCATTTTACCCAGCAACGGTGCTAATGATGAGTGGAGAGGTACCCCTACACTCAACCATATGAATACATGATTCGGTCGAACTCTGTAGATGAGCTAGTTGTGGTATCTAGATAGTTACTTGCTCATCATAGTTTTCTGTCTTTCCACTTGGACTAGTATTTGCTTTGCCATGTATGGTTTAGTCTAGAGTGAGGTGTATGATGTGTTCCTACACCAATACTACTCCTGGAGGTGATGGAAATTAATCTTAGCTAAGCTAGAAGGAAAAAAGAAAGAGAGAAAGCTAAGCTAAGAGGAGATAGGGGAAGAGAGTCTAAGCTAGCCTAAGTGTGATGAGCATCGATTCCTTAATCATCCATACACATCTTGGACCTCGTGCAGGACTACTACTGGGATTACCAAGTGTAGATCCTAGGTATGCTACTGGGTTACCAAGTAGTCACACTTAAATGCTCATGACTAAGTCATACCCACTCTGCGTCTAAAGAGTTTAGGGTGAAGAGATATCAACTATGAAAGAAATAAATAATAATAACAATTAAATAATTAAGCTAAGTGAATGTTGCAATGATGAAGTGATCTCAATCTTTATTTCTGATCATGTGCATGTCCAAGTACGTCACACTCGAATAAAGGATGCCGTACAATTATAGTCACCACACTACAGGCATGCATTGGGAGAGAGGGTTGAGAGGAAAACTAACAAAAATATCCTACACTAAACTAACTCTAAAAAATTGACTAAAAAGCTCCTTTTCCCATGTGCCTACATGTGTATTTATAGGCTCATACAAGAACCATGATATCGCATATCTGATATCGCTATTGGGTGCAATATCGCATACCCATATTGCGTATCTGATATTGCAACCCAATGAACCATGATTCATCAATTACCAACTTCAAATTTCATCTTTCTTTTAACTAAACTCTTACTACTAGTAACCTATTTTACTTTGCCTTTAAGTTTTTCCTTCACTTTCTTATGCAAATCTTGCATGTTCTCTATAAAATCTAAACTAACATGAGCACAATCATCAAATTTTATTAACCCATCTACCATCCTAGGAGAAAAATCATAATTCATCATGAATGAACTTTTTTTGATATTGGAATGACATGAATTATTATAGCTAAGCTTAGCATGAACCAAAATATTTTCCTAACTATTTGGCTGATTATCATAAAGACACCTCAATTTTCAATAATGATTTATTTACAACCTTAGTTTGACCATCACTTTATGGATGATAGGCATTAGAGAAAGATAACTTGGTATCTAGTAATTTCCATAATGATCTCAAAAAATAACTAGTAAATATTACATTTCTATATCTTATAATATTGAAAGAAATACTGTATAGTCTAACAACATGTTGGGAAAATAAATGAGAAACATTAGATGCATCATTGCTTCTTTTACAAGGTATGAAATGTGGCATCTTGAATAATATATCCATCATAATAAGAATAAAATTATGTGTAGATTAATTTTTAGGAATACCACACAAAAAAATCAATAAAAACACTTTTCCATGAAGCATTAGTAATGGGAAAAAATAAGTAATGACCACCAACACCCTTTTATTTTAAACTTTTGAAAAATAGGATACTTTCTAACAAATTTATTCATATTATTACACATACCTCTCCAGAAGTATCTTTTGGCAACAAGCTTATAGATTTTGATCTTATCCATGTATCTAGTCATATTGTAAGTGTGCTTCTCATACAAAAGCTTTAACTTAAAATCACAAGCAGGTACATATGCCTTACCATTATTAAAGAGAAGTCCATGTTGTAGATGATAGTCTCTCCACCTATCCACTCTACTAAGTAATGGAGAATTGAGATCATTTCTCATCTCACTAAAATATGATCATCCAGATACAAAGAAGTGAAGGCCTCATCTCTCTCTACTTGTACACATGAATGACTTACCATGTGAATCCTAGAGAGAGTATCTACTACTACATTGCTTTTTCCACTTCTATGCTTTAGCACAAAGTAAAACTCTTGTAGGTGCTCTATCCACTCCATATGTTGGACACTTAACTTCTTTTAGAAATTCAAGAATTGTAATGCCTTTTAATCAATCAAAAGCAAAAATTTACTTCTTAACATATAATGTGTCCAATGTTTAATGACATGAAGTATAGCATACAATTTATTTTTATATATACTATACTTTTTCCTAGACTAAATTAAATATTTTTTAAAAAATGTAATGGGCTTATTCTTTTATGATAAAACACCTCCAATTTCAAGTTCATGTGCATCCACCTTCACCTCAGAAAGCTTGGCGAAGTTTGAAATGACAAGTATTGAAGCATTACAAATTTTATCCTTTAAGATTTAAAATGATTTCTTTTGATAATAATCCCATACAAAATTTGTACTCTTCTTCAAACAAGAAAGTATTTTCCATATGATGAAGCATCATTTGTTAAATGTATTAGTCAACTATGATATCATAGATGTTACATCACATTTACTATCTTGCATCTATCTTGATGCATATGCATTGTTGCATCCTTGTCAACGCATCTCAATTGACTACTACATCACATCTACTATGTTAAATCTACTATGTCATAGTTGTGTTAATGCATATATATTGACGAAGCTTAAGATGAGTCAACACATATGTATTGATGTAGGCTACATATTTGCCTATATATATGCAAGCATTTGTCACATACTTGACATCATTTCATCAATAGTATAGCCAAAATCTTGTAATTTTCTTCCATAATCTTAGCAAACAGTCATTGAACACCTACAATGTGAATTTAAGTCAATTGTACAATGTCTTATTCAAGTGACATTGTACCTGAATGTAATCAATGACCAACAATAACATTGATATTAATTTATATGCATTGTAGCTCTTTTTATGTACTTAGTTAATATTTACATTTGTATGTAAATTAATCATTGGCAAAATGAGCATGATTATTTTGAGTGTAAACATGTATTCACTTGGTAATTCTAGTAGTGCTATTGCTTGGTTCGTCTGGTAGCATAACACTTGGTAATCCTAGCAATGGATATGTGAGTTTAGGACATGCACAATAAGTTGAAAATGAAAACTCATAGCCCTTAGGCTAGTTTAGGATTTATCTTCTCTTTATTAATTAGATTAATTAAATAATTAATTTTCATGTTTTAATCTAGCTTAGCCATAGCTGCATAACATAAATAATCATATAGGTTACTTTGAACTAAACCATATATGATAGAGTTAGCACTAGTTCAAGTAAGAAGACAGTGACCTAGAATTAATACTTAATGATCTAGATATCATACTAGTCTCATCCATAGAATTCAACTAGATTACATGTGAACACTTATGATCTATATGGTTGGGTGTAGGATACTCTTTCTACTCATCATAGGCGCCATTCCTAGGGATGGTGCTAGTGTTCTAGATTAGTTCTATTATAAATGATTACTATAAAAGAATTAATGATTTATCTTTTAGAAAAAATTGATATTTTAAATCAAATACATATTATTAAATAAAAACATGCCTTCTCCACACATAGTTGATAGTTCATCACACAATGAGAATACTAGAAGGGGCAATGATAGGATTTATATTGAAAAGAATTAGAGTGAACCACTACAAGAAAGGATCTTATATGCTCATTCTAATCTTTACTACATTCAAAGACTATATTCAAATGTTGCAAACAATCTTAGATGAGATGAAATAAGTATTTGAATAAGAAAGGTCTCAAGGCCTAGAACCTCTTGTAAACCCAGAAGAGATGAACTAAGGGATCATAGGAGAAGATATAGGAGCCATGAGAATTCTTCTAGTTCATCATCTTCATCTTCATCCTTATTGTATAGTTTTAAAAAATAGAAATAGAGATCAAAGGTGAGATATAAGGTACCAAAGGAGGCACAAAAGATTCCACCACAATCAAAGAACTAAAATAAAATAATATGGCCACAACGTGTTTGATGAAGATGAATCCTTGTTAGTTACTAGAAGCATGATGCATATGAGAAAGACATTTATAATACCTTATAGGCATCAAAGGCAGAGCTACATCAAATGGTTTGATATGAATAATGTTCTTAAATTTAAGGAAGTCTACAATTTTGACTCATAGTATCATTTATAAGTCTTCTATAATGCCTACACCTTGCAAAACATGGAAAGGAAGTGGTAGAAGCTTAAGCTTTTATTTAGAACATTAATAGCAGAAGTTGAAAGGTGGTATAGATTGTTGGAACTAGTTTCAGTTCATTGGTGGTCCATAATGCTCAAGATCTTCAATGAGAAGTACAATATCTACTCTAGAGTGTTCAATTTAACAAAGAAAATCCAAGAATGGAAGAAAGAAAACCATGAATCCCTTGATGTAGCCTTGGGAAAATACTATTTTCTATTGCATAGATGCTTAGGCCATGGATTTTCTCAAAAAGAGTAGCTTTGTTACATCATAGATGGGCTTCATAATAAAATGAGAGAAACCCTTAAGATATATATCCAAGAAAGATTATCAATGTTAAGAGTCCATTAGATACAAAGGCTAATCAATCAAGTAGAAATAAAAAGAAGAGATATGCAAAAGGAAAAAGCATAAAGAAATATTACTAGGATTCAATCCTTTGCAAGAAGAAGGTTCAAATTTATGATTAGAAAGAAGAGGTAGCTCTTGATGAGACGATTTCATATAATACCTTGTCAATACAAAAGTCCATTGTTGAGATTAGAGTAAGGGCAGATAAGATATGAAAATTGGTGAATGAAAAAGTTAGAACTAGTTTGAAAATCATGGAGAAAAGAATAAAGAAGGTAGAATCAATATGCCCCCTCCCCCTCCCCCC
>MNCI01011145.1:540598-629754 GCA_015680685.1 Gnetum montanum | reverse complement strand
ATTTCCAAGGAAAGATCGTGGATCCTAAGGCATACGTCTACTGTACTTAGCCATGCCCTTCCCATTATAATTGGGAAGTCCCCTTTGTTGTTGTTCACTTCGATCACTAGAAAGTCAGCTGGGTAGGACCAACCACACATAGTGGTAATAACATCTTCCACCAATCCTAAGGGAATGGTGATGGATTGGTCTGCCAACTCTAGTTGGATATTTCTCTTCTTAAGTTGTGGCAGATTCCAGGCATGATACATCTTTTGTGAAATTAAGTTGACTCCGGAACTTGAGTCAAGAAGAGCTCAATGTGGTGCATTTCCAATGATCTGTAAATAAATAAAGGGACTCCTAGGGTCAGTTAGTTTCCTGGGAAGGTGGCCTACCTTGATCTAGTCAGTTATGGTATGTGTTAACATAACTGTATGCATTACACTCCTTTGGACTGAAGGGTTCTCCGAAGCGTTAGTGGTTAGAGGCTTATACATATACTCATCCTCTTGTTGTTGCGAGAGTTTGTCTGGGCTCCTAGTTTTGAAAAAGGATCTCTTTTTTGTACAGTTGTCACCAGAACTAGTACCCAGTTGGATATTTACACTCTGAATATTTACAGCTCTCGCGGTGTTACGTTGCTGCGGTTGGGTAGGCAATTCCCCCTGCATTGTTAGAACAGGTTGTATGGGAACTACAAGAGGAAGAGGTGCGGGTGGAGTTAGAGGATGGACTGAATGTGAGATGTCTCCTGGAGGAGAAGGAGTCCTTCTGAAGTACTCCCATGCTTGGTAGTGACATTGGGGGGTAGTGTGACCCATAGAGTCACCTGGAGAAACTGGCTGCTGCACATAATAACCGTAAGGATTAGGCTGCCGATAAGGGTATTGATGTGTTGGTGGTGGCATCCCCCATGATTGTGGGTATTGCCACTATTGGTGTTGTCCAATGGGCTGTGGAGGCGTTCCACTTGGATAATATGTCAAGGGTTGGTGGAACTACCTTGGGTTACCTTGTGGGTAAGGTAACCTTCAGGGTGTTTGCTGTTGATTGAGTCTTGGATTTAGTGTATACACCCCAGACTCCTGCAGATGTGAGATAATTGGGCAACATCCCTTAGGATAGTCATAGTAGCAGACCTCACATCCACTATCATCATCTGAATTAGAATTTACAGCCTCATCGGAGATAGGAAATTTTCCCTTACCCTTGTTATGTGCAGGGCTTAAGTTTCTCCACTTGATTTTGCCTTTGTCACTACCTTGCTCTACATTAGACTCTTCTATGATTTTTAAGACTGTTTCTATTCTCGAGTCTAAGGAATCCCACATTTGGTCTACCTTAGCCGAAACCTCGGTTGTTAACTTTTGGATCGGCATGGTTTTCCGGTTCACCAAATCTTCGAGTGGTGACTCATCCTCCTCATCACAGAATTTCACTCCCTTCTTGCGAAGGGAGGGATCACGGTTGCATTTTTCTGCACTTTCTCTCTTCCGTAGCTCACCCTCTTCTTGCGCTACTTGTTCCAACAACCTTTCAACTTCATGGGATCTTAGTTGAGAGAGTCTCCCTTGGGCGTAAGTCCCAAGAGTTCTTCTCGTTTCATTCCTTAGCCCATCCACGATGTGGCGAAGTTGATCCCGTTTAGCGTACCCATGGCCCAGGCAATGATGTAGTAGTGTATAGTAACGGGCCATGGAGCATCCAAGGGTTCATAAGCACCTTTTTTCCAGCCTTGGATCTGCTTACGCAAGTTGGACACTCTGGAGTACGTTTGATATTTGTTGTTGAACAGTTCAAGCATCGTACTCCACCTCCTAATGGTTTCCAGTTCTAAGGACCAGTACCAGCTCTCTGCTTCTTTGATGAGTGTCCTTGGGAACAACTTGAGTTTCTACCACTCATTATCTATGTTTTGCAAGGAACAAGCATCGTGGAATGCCTGTAAATGATGTTGAGGATCAGTGTTGTATCCCCCTTCAAAACATGGGATATTATTTATGTCCAAACGCATGATCCTGCTGTCTTTTAAGTGCCTTGTGGGGATCCTAATTGCCTCTGTGATATCTAGCATGCTTCGGGTTGCGAGTAGGGGTTCGTCATGATCATCTCTTTCATGACGTCTATGATGTCTTCGTGGTGGTTCCCTACTCTCCCTACGTCCTTGCCCTTATCCTAACTCCTCTCGACCTTCTTGTCGAGGTATTTCATCTTCCCTTTTACTTTTACCCTCTCCGTTATGCTCACGATGGTTGCATCTAGATGTGGACGGAGAGTGTGAATGGTGAGATGAAGGAGAAGAGGAAGGAGATCCATCACCATGGCGATGTTTCTTACCTTCTCTTCGGCTGCTTCGGCCCTGATCATTGTAACGATCTAAGTGTCCATCCTTAGTATGACTGGTTGTTCCTGCTGTGAACAGTTGGTGCTCACGGGGATCAGAGCCTGTAGCATTTACAGTTGATCGAAGGCCCTGATTCCTTACCTCTTCACCAGAGTGAGGAGGGGGAATATCATTTTCTAAGAAACCAATTGTGAGGGGTTCCTCGTCTCCTATTTCACTAATGACATGGGGGACCTTGCCCTTCAATAATGAATGTTGGCTCTCTTGCCTTTCATCCCAAATACGTTGGGCATTTGTGGGATGATAATCCCTTGTGTCATGGTCATCCAGAACGTATTACGCAAACAGTTCTTGCATGCCAATCTGTGCTAAGGCATGGGAAAGCATGTTAGGGGTTGCTTGATCTGGGGGTAATACAATGTTACCTTGCAGATCTCGCCATCACAGTTGTTCATCTTGATGGAGAATAAAAGTAAAGTCAGGGACATACTCATTAGGATGAGTATATGTGACCTTAGATTGCTTAGGACATGGTTGATTTGGGTTATGCATATGGTGCTGACTGTCTCCTGTGTTGTCCTTAGGTGAGTTGATTTTGTGAGAAGAAGCCATCCTAATGGTGTGCTGTTTACCGTTATTTGTGTTCTTAATTAATTGATTAACCCGAAGGTTCGTTAGAGCTCACAACGATGTGAGTGATATCCCTTATGTTCTAATTGGCGTAAAAAACACTTAGTCCCCGACAACAGTGCTAATGATGAGTGGCGAGGTACCCCTACACTCAACCATACGAATATGAGCATGTATGCACGATCCGGTCGAACTCCGCAGACTAAATGCCTTAACGCCACAAGAAACACTTGGGGTTAATCGTTCGTTGTCTTCCCAGGCTTGCTTATATGTGTCATGGTGTATGGTTAAGCAAGTCTGAGGTGTATGATTTTTTTGGTATTTTTCGATTTATCTCCTAAGCTATGAGGTAAAGGGTAGAGAAACTAAAGCTAACTCTAACTACGCCACTAAGTCCTAGCATCAGCATCCGTTCCCACTTACCGTACACACCCTGAACTATGCAACTGTGGTTACCAAATGCTAATCGTTACTGGGATCACCACACGTAACACACGTGCTCGAAGCGGTCGTACTGAGGCACTTAACTAACCTATGTGTGACAAGCAGCCAATTCCTTGACTAGCCGTACACATCTGTAGATGCTTGTAATCAAGTCATACTTGTCCCATGCTCTAGAAGGAAAGGGTTGAGAGAATCTATTCGCGATGAGTAGCCGATTCCTTGGCTAGTTGTACACGTTCGTCAATGCTCTAACCAAGTTGTACTCATGCTGCGTTACTAGGAAAGTAGTAAATAACATTAATTAAACCTATCCATGCACTACAAGGTTTATCCGCAAAGCTCGTCTTTATTGTCGTACACAACTTGCGTTCAGGTACAAAGCTGCTCGAATAAAGAACCGTTCACTTGGGGGACTCCTACTGCGGGCACATGAAAAATATTCTATCTCTGGGGTGATCAATCTGCCAGAGCTTCGCTACTTTACGCCTAGGATCATCAATGAGGGGAGTGCTGCCTCTTATTTATAGATATGGCGGTGGATTGTGATATCACGTACGCGATATCGCAGGGAAAGATGTGATATCGCAGCTTGTGCAATCTGCGTCTCATCAATGTTGTTACTACTACTAGTATTTTTTTAAATCTTGGTTATTATCTTAGCACTTCTATTTTTATGTAAAACTTTTGAAAGATGGATTGAAATTTCTTCTCATCGATCCATGGATGTCCTCCTGTATCCTCCTCTTGACCTCTTTTCCTTACCTTGTAAAAGACCTTTAACTTGAGGCATTCCTTTAGACATCATTTGCAACCACCAAAGGATCAATATGAATTTTGATAATTTTTTTAATGATTAAACCCTTTCTAGATCCTTGGTTAGCTCAAAATTTAAAAAAATTTAGCATTTAAGCTCAAGGTGATCATGAAATAATATTTCTAAGACTTTTGGGTAACTAAAATTCATTAAGTTTTTAAGTCATATTTATTGATTATTTTGACTATTAGTTACCTTAATGTTCAAAAATGGGGTATTAGAAAATTTTTCAAAAATCACGTCCTTAGCCCTCATAAAAAATGAGCTTAACTCTAGAGCTCACAAGTTTTCAAACTAAAATCAAAGATTTGGTTCACATGATATTGCAAATGCATTGGAATATTGAAAATCATCAAGTTTCAAAATGATCAAAAAATAATGAATTTGGAGGCAATTTTAATATATAAACATTCAAATTTAATCAAACTTGATGAGAAGTAGTCCCAAAATCATGCATAAATTTGGAGAAGTTATCTATGATATCCTTGAAGATGTGAGGTTGGATCAAAGCCATGGTCAACAAAAGTCATGTAGGTGGATCCTTTCCAAAGCAAGCTCCTACCATAATACCCTTACATAACCACTCATATAGATGTTTGTGGATACCTTAAAAGTTAAATGTAGATCATGCCTTTATTCCAAACAACACACAACTACGTTGGTTAGGATCCTAAACTATACTATACAAAACCATTAGGCACATAATTACATGTAGTACTAAGGTGAATAATGGGATGAGAAAAAATTATAGAGATCAAGACATGAGATACTTTGCCATGTCTACAATAGGTTTTTATGTCAATTATGGTTAAGATGACCATCACACCTATCTTTCTAGGTTTTAGACCAAGTCCATATCTTTACTAGTGACATTACATTGCATCACCCTAATCTTACAACCATGAGACCACCACAACTACATGAAAATATCTCTTCTTAACAAAAGAAAACAAGAAAGTAGTCTTAATTAATTAATTATTTTAACATCAAATTTTAAAGGAAACTTAGCCATTGGTTATAGGGGTGCCTTCAAGAATGAGTAATATGTCTTTCCAGCCCTATAGCTAAGTATGGGTGAAGATAACATGATCTACCAATGGTTATGTTCAATCTTGGCAAGCAACCAAAGGTAAGGAAAGAGCAAGAATGAGAACCATGGAAACCTCAAGACCAAGGTTTCCAGTGTTGGCACATTTTAGCCATTCCATGGAGCAGTGATTTGATAAGAAAAATTCAGTTCAGAGTTTTATTCTAAAATTTAAGAGTTAAAAAGTTACTGCATTAACAAGACTGCCTTTGCAACTGCAATGTATGCAAGTTTGGAAGATGCAGATGATTTCAGATTTTGCAGTGCTATGTTGGTAATTCACTGAGTTCACAAGGAATGTTTCAGCTTATTTAGAGACAAGGATGAATTAAATTTGAGTGATAAAGATGCAACCATGGTTTTGAGCTCATTATCTTGTTCAAAATACAAAGGGAGGTCATACTCTGAGCAATGATGCAAAAAAAATCTGAGAGGAAAGAAGTGATGATGATGAATCTGATGAGGAAGGTTCATGGGATTCGTCGGTTCTCCTGAAGAGATTAGAGTAACAGACGTTTTATTTTACATGGTAATGTTTTGGAGTCCCAGGAACTCTTAAATCTGCTCACACGGATCTGGAAAGTGCCATGTCTCTCAGGCTTCTCATCACTAGTACTGATCCAGCTGTGAAAGATATAATGTGCATCCCAAATCCTGAAGATATCAGGGTCTTTAAAGTTTCTCCCATGAAATCAGAGCAGGCCATGAAGTTATTGAAATCAGAGATGGGTCTAGAAGTTTTTGAGTGCATTAGCAGTGAAGATGTTGGGAGATTCTTGGATATTTGCAAGGGTGTACCTCTAGCTCTGAAGATTGTGATAAGATTTATAGCTATGGAGGAATACAAGAACAAGGCTTGTGAGAGGATTAGAAAACTGAGGAATTATGGGCCCGAAAATGAAGACCTTTTTGCCTTTGCATTTGATGGGTTAGAGGAGAATTTGAGAGATGCATTTTTTGATATCTGTTCATTCTTCCATGCAAATGGATGGGCTTATGTTGAGTCCATTTTTAGGCAGGATGTGCTCAGAGTTCTTGAAAATAGCGGACTCATCATCAAATATTATATGGATTTGGTGAAAGGATTGAGGGGTGCAGAATGCTCAGCAAAAGAAGTGATCGAAGTACATGATGGTATGGTTGAGACAGCTAGAAGAGTATTATCAAAATTTATTCCATAATGATCAGCTTGACAATAAGGAGATTCTTCGCAAGGGAATTTTGTTTGTACAGAGTGAAGAGAATATATACTCTTCATTTGAAAGTGAAGAACGTAGAACTTTGTTTGAAGAAAATGCTTCCGGATCAAGCCTGAAGATAGAAGCGATGGAAGAAACCTTCAAATCCGAACCAAGGAAGAATAATTGCTGGTGCTGTTGAAGCTGTAAAATCAGAATCCTCGCCGTCTGCAATCGCCAGGGCTTACATGCATAGCAGATCATCGGCAGCACTGAAAATTCCCGTTGGCAACAGTCATCAGCAGAGGCTCTCTTGGAATCGGAAGCAGAGCAAATTTGCTAAATCAACTGGTCTGAAACAGGGAAAGGTGTTTGGCAGAAAAAATCAATTCAAGCATCAATTGTAGTTTCTTGGAAGAAAAGCTTTTGTTATCTGTCAGGAGAGTTAGACCAAAGATATCAAATTCTTCTACAGAAGTTCATGACAGAGCGAGTTGGGTTTTAACCCACAACTCTGTTCAGGAAATAACATTGAATGTTGCTCTGGCGCCACTGCAATCTTTGGCACCAGCTGAAGCATCGGATTCATGTGGCCCTGCAATGGAAACGCAAATGCTACCACAAGCGGTCCTGTTTGTGGATATATCGCTTATACATATTTTCTGCTTTCTGCGTTCTAATCGGCGAACCTACGGTTTTGGCCTTGCTCTTCAAGATCTAATCCCGAGGATGAATCGAACAGCTTGCACAAGAACATCTTTCTTTTGTTCTTGTTTCAGAGCATTGCCGTTCCTTACAGGAGGCACTTTCTCCTTATTTGCAAAAGCTTCAAAGTTTTACTCGTTGCAGCTGCGTCTTTGGGAAGTTTGCCGGTGGCGGTAAGCCCTTGAAAGACGGACAATACTGGAAGGTGGATTTAACACGTCTAATGCACACCTCAGAGTTCTCTGTCTCGGCGCCAGAGAAAGTTCACATGCTTCTTCACTCACATTGAATGCGAATGCTGCATTTTGTTTTCAGAATCTTTGATCGCAAAGGCACTGAAAAGGAATTTTTCAGTTTTACAAAAACACGTCTCTTTTGCACCGGACATGACGAAAATATTAACGAAGTGCCAAAGACTCTAGTCAAGATTGAGCCTCGCAGAGACTAGATGACAAAGCCAGAGCATCTATCTTCTCAAATTTAACCAAAATTTGAACTTGTTATTACAAGTAATTCTCCTTTTTTTCTTTAATGCATTTCTGGAAGCCTATGGAATTCTTGTCTACTGCTTTGTCAAAAAAAATTATTATTTAAGGAAAAAGGAAATTTATGGGACAATTGGTCAATGTCCTATAAATTGAACACTATAATATTTATGGTAGTTATAATTGGTTGTTGTAACTACCAAATAGGATACTTAGCAACTATAGTATTTAACTTTATGGTGGTTATAATTAATTCTTATTAATTTATAGGGTGGTTATAACTAATTCCATAGGGGTTATAACATATCTTAATGTTTGATGATGATTATAACTACCTAGAAGCCACTATAAAAAGAGTTTCAAAGGTAGAAAAAAGGAGAAGAAAATCAAGAAGGAGCATTGAAGATTACATGTAAGAATGACTTGCTAATTGCATCATTAATTTAGCTACTTTGTGAAAATCCTTTGAGTTCTTTTTTTCTCATTTTGTCTTAGTTTCTTAGCTAATGGTTTAGATAGTATGACATTTAATTTTGGGACTTTTTCATTAATTTTATAGTTCTATTTTTGCGTAATTCTAGACTTCTATTTGGTTGACATATAAGAGGTTATGTTGTCTTTAAAAAACATCTTGAGCAATTTAATAGTAACGTCTATATGAAATTGCCTATTTAAGTCTAGAGGGTGAAGAAATTTTTTAATATTTTAACTTGACTTGAAATGGCTTCGATTTTTAAAGTTTCTTCCTTGATATTTTAATCTTGAAATTGTTAAATCTTTTCTGATAGCTCTATTGTTTGCAATTTTTAACAACTATTAACTAGCCAAATAAAAATTTGTTTTTTATTGTTTGCAAAGCATTTTGGTAGTTTAATAAAAGTGTTTTTTTTACAAAATTGCTTATTGCGCTTAGAGGGTGTGGACAATTTGTAATACTTTAGATTGAATTAGAATAGCTTTATTTCAAAATGTTTTCTCATGTTCAATTTCTCTCGTCTAAATGTTTGAGATTTCACACAAATCTGCTTTTCTTTCTTTTTTAAAATCCATTGAATCTTACTATATTTCTAGTTTTCTTGTGGATCTTTCTCTCTGAGGAAAATTAGGAGTAGATTTCTAGAAACTTTTTCTTGAGCATTTTGGTGAAATTTTATTTGTTTTAAGCAGTGTACTATAAGGACGATATAAGCTAAGTGACTAGACAAAATATGAATCTTTAATGACTCAAAGTATTCAACAAGGTTAGCTGAATTTCTATTATAATAGCTAGTTATAGTTTCATACACAAACCCAACCATTTCAATATTCATAATAGCAAACACTATGAGACTTGCGCCTTGCGCGCCGTCTAGAGCGCTCGTCATTGCGCCGTGGGTGACGGTGTGCGCGTCTGCTGGTGCAGCAGAAAAAATAGCGCGCACCTCTGCGGGAGCCTTTGTGTAGGTCGCAGCGGCCCTAGCAGCTCTTCCTTCTGTCTCGGTGGTGGCCGATCTGCTCCCAGTCACGGCCAATTTTCCTCCCGTCATGGCCGCGGTCGCACCGCTGACAGATGCTTCAACCTATGGCGCTTAGACCCTGCGCACTGCAACAAGGGTTTCTGGCCTGGTTCTGCTTCTGTTTTAGGTCAGGGTTTTGCCTTGGTGCCGCCTCAAGGTCAAAACTTCGTTTGGCCGCCATCTCAACCCTCGCCTCCCTCACGTTGCGTGCTGCGTGCGCATCTCGTGGCCAGATCTACCCGATTTGAGCAACCCGTGGCCAGATCTGCGCAACCAGAGTCGGCGGCAGGATCTGCATTGTGGTGCTATTGCTACAGGTTGTTCCAGGGCTACCATCATGTTCCTACTGACGTGGAGCCAGTTCCAATGGATGAGGAGCTCTTGTCAGGCAAGGATATGGATGAATCTTCAGTGGCTGCTTCTTCTTCTCCTCAGTGGAGTTCTCCCAACTCAGAACCTTTGGATTTTCTGATACCTCAAGATATTTTTGACTCCTTTTCTCAAGAATTTTCTGCACATTTTATTTTTTTTCAAATAGTAGGTTATCTACCTTGCTCTTTAAGCATCAATCTGCATATTAAAACTATTTTACAAGCTCATGGAATTCAAGTTTCACATGCTCGATATTACGCTCGTAATTTTGTCCTTGCTGAGCTTTCGGAGGCTTCTCAAATCGAGAAAGCTCTCTCTCTTCAAATTTTCCCTGCTCATAATGCTACACTCATCCCCCGGGCCTGGAAATTTGATTTCAATGTTAGCGACCCAGCCTTTAATATTATCCCTTGTTATGTAGAGCTCCCTCATCTTCCTTTAATATTTTCACCTCTTGAGTGAGACATAGTTAGCACCTTAGGTCGAGTCATCTCCGACCGTGGAATTGAGGTTAACGGGGCTCACTATCGTCGCTACTGTATCGAACTAGACATTTCCAAAAAAAAAAATCACTTTAACTTTAGGAGCTGGAGGCAAGGTTTTTAAACAAAAGGTTGACTATTTTTATCTTCCTAACTCATGTAGCTACTGCCATCGTGCAGAGTACCACATTTCCACCTGTCCCTTTCTAGCTAAGAAAAAATCTCAAACCAATCCTCCCAGATCCAGTCCTGTAGTCACTCCTCAACCTAACCCACCAATTGGTCCCATTAAGTTCGGTTCTACTTCTAACAATGTTTCACACCTTTCTTTCTTGTCTGCTCCTCTCAAGGTAAGAGTCTCTCAATCCCATTCTCTCATTAAGGCCAAGTCTAAAGCACCAATCATCCACTCACAATCAATCCAAGACTCACTTCTACGAGATGAGTTTGTTATGGTCGGGGGAAGGAAAAGGGCTAAAGCATCTAACACCACCACTCCTCCTTCCTCTCCTCTGCCCAAAACTAACCCATCTTTAATTGTAAATACCAACAACTCCTTTGCCATTCTTTCCTCTACTATGACAACTGACACTCCTAACCCCAATCCTTCTACCTCCTTGTCACTCATAACAACTAGAGCTTCTTCATGAACTTCCTATCTTGGAATGTCCGAGGCCTAACTGACAGGCTTCATCGCAAAAGAGCTAGCAACTTTATCTCTAGCTTAAATCTTAGTTTGGATTTCCTCCTCCTCCAGGAAATCAAGATCTCAGCCGAACAATTATCTTTTTCAGCCAACGGGTTTCTTCCCCATTCTTCCGTTCTTGCTACTTCGCATGAGTGTGGCAAAGGTGGTGCAGCCATTCTGTATCCAACTTATTGGAAAGATAAACACCTTCAGCACGGGTCCGATTTAGGTCACCGAGTGACCTGGGCTGTTTTCTCATCCTCACATGGTCCCTTCGGAGTTTGTTCTATTTATGCCCCCAATGACTCTACCGAACGCGCCCAACTGTGGCATGAACTCACTCATAGCCTCCCTTCTATTCCTTGGATTTTTGGTGGCGATTTTAACATGATGGAATTCTCTCATGACAAGCTCGGGGGTGTTTTCTCTCAACTTCCGCATCAAGAATTTCACGCCTGGTCAAATTTTAAGAAACGTTTCTATCTTTCGGACGGCATCGCAAACCCTGCTAGTGGCTCTCTAAACAGCTTCACTTGGAACAATCTTCGTAAGGGGCAGGCTCGCATTTATAGTCGGCTAGATAGGTATTACTTTTCCACCCTTTCTTTTTGGCAGACCCTTTCTACTACTAAAGTCCACCAACACGCAACCTTATCTGATCATTTCCCTATTACTTTATCTATGCAAATCCATAATGACCACCAACGACGGAATTATCATCTCTTTAGGTTACATAGCCAATGTTTCTCTTCTCCTTCCGCCCAACAACTTCTTTCTAGCCTTTGGAATGCTGAACCAAGACCCTTAGGTTCAACGGGTTGGATCCACTAGTGGCTTCGAACTACTAGTAGAGTTAGGAAATTCGCCCATCATTTTGGTAAGGAAGTTGCCTCTCGCTCTCGGCAAGAGTACACCAACATATGCTCTACCATTGAGCACCTTATGACTAAACTAACTGATGATCCCTTCAATAGTCACCTTCAAGGGGAGCTTGCTAGAGCCCGTATTGCATTTCAACATTGGGAAGTATATAAGGCATAAGGTGCCTTGATTAAAAGTCAACTCACTTGGCTAAACATACAAGACGAGAACTGTAAGGAATTCTTTAAGTACCTTAACCAATCCCCCCCTTCACCCTCTTTAGATAAACTCTCCATAAATGGTTCCATTATCACTGACCAAAATAGTCTTCTCTCTTATCTTAAAGAACACTTTGAGGCCTTATTCACCACTACTCCTATGGATCCTACATCCTTCACGACAGCCACTCTAAATTATCCTAAACTGGTTAATTCTTCTATGCTGACAATTTTAGAAGTCGATATTACTCCAGTTGAGCTTCGACAGGCTTGCTTTAACCTAAGCCCTGGGAAAGCCCCGGGTTATGATGGTTTTCCTGTTGAATTTTTGAAAAGCATTGGGATCTGGTTGGTTCTGACCTCTTCCATGTTATCAAAGAGGCTATGCTTACTGGCTCTTTAGGACCAATCTTAAACCAAGGGATTATTCGTCTTCTCCCTAAAATAGGAGATCCTACTTGTATCTCCAATTGGCGACCTATCACCTTACTTAATGTGGTTTACAAAATTTGGGCAAAGTGTTTGGCCTTGTGATTAAAGAAAGTCCTTGCCTTTATTATTTTCCCCCAACAGACTAGCTTTGTTCCAAGAAGATACATATTAAATAACGTGGTGGTTGCTTAGGAAGGTCTTAAGTGGGCTAAGGATGAGGGTCAGGATATCCTCCTGATGAAGCTTGACTACGCTAAAGCCTATGATAACATTAAGTGAGACTTCATTATCCAAACCATGACTAAATTGGGTTTTGGCCCTAAGTTTATTCATATGGTAGAATGCTTATTCTTAGATGCTATTGCACGAATCGCGACTACCTTCAGCATCACTTCTCCCTTTTCTATTCATAGGTCTGTTAGGCAAGGTTGCCCTCTCGCTCCTTATCTCTTCATCATAGCAGCTGATTTTCTCTGTCATCAAATCAGCTTGGATATTCAAAATAATGTTTTATTTGGGGTTCCTCTATCTTCTCCTCAACATCAACTCCTCAATATGCATTTCGTTGATGACTCATTTTTCCTTATTCAAAACAATGCGGATAATGTGCAGTGTCTCTTGTCTCAAGTAGAGCAATATTGCTCCCTCTCGGGATCTGTCATAAATTGGCAAAAATCTTCTGTTTATAGCTTCACCAATAACTACAGTCATTTGCCCAATTATAGTTGGAAGCGTACTCAAGATCATGAGATCATTAAGCTCTTGGGAATTCCCTTTTGCTTTAGAGGCCCAATGTCCGAGCTCTGGGACCAAGTAATTGCTCGAATTCAAAGAAACATGGAAAAATGGAAAACCAAACCCCTCACCCTTGCCAGAAGGTATCTAATCTATAAGTCTATTTGTGCCTCTACCCATGTTTATTACTTGTCATGTTGGGCCCCTTCCCATGCTTCTTATCAAAAGCTTGAACGTATACTTCGAGACTTCATGTGGTCATCTAAGGACTCTCAAAAAGGCTTTCATCATGTAGCCTGGAATATAGTAACTCTTTCTAAGAACAAAGGCGGTTTGGGCCTTTTGAACTCCTTTAAGTAAGGTCTCATCCTTGTCGCTAAGTGGTTGATTCAGCACTTAGATGCCCCCAATATTATTGGGAATCTCCTTCAGTTAAGGCTTCGACAAGCATTTCCTAAGAATAGGTCTATCTGGAAGGGTATCCACCCTGTTAATTGGATCCTTTCTCCTCACGATATTATCATTCCTGGAACACATGTTTTCAAAAGAATTTGGAAGGCTTGGCAAGTCTTACATTCTCATGTGAATTGGAATAATATACATATCAACCCTACTCTTCTTTCTAAGATTTGCCCTTGGTGGCTGTCCCTATGTCCTGCTCCTCTAGCCACCTCAAATGCCAGGGTAGCTACCATCTGGTTTCAAAAGGGAGTTGTTTCCCTTAGCTATCTTTGTCTCACCAATCAGTGGATTACTTGGGGTATGTTCGAAAACTTATATGGGGCTTCCAAAATTATGCACCATTGCCTCGATAGACTTTATCACTTCATTCATCAGAATTTGCATGTGAAAGCTTCGGTTCCTAGTCTCTTCCATGGTCTTCAATGGACTAATGGATCGAACCTCCTACCCTATAAACCTCATGTGCCCTTTCAATTGTTGCATGATTCCTCTATGATTGTTAACCATTGCAATTGATCATGGCATAAAGAAGAGTCTGAACAGTTTTGGCTCTCTCTCTTTTCACAAGTTTGGAGCCTTCCGACTCTTCCAAAAATTAAGCAATTTCTTTGGTGCCTCTTGCATCAAGGCCTGCCTATTGGAAAACGTCATGAATACCTTGGGATTTCAAACCCTACCTACCCTCTCTGTGGAGGTCCTGAAAATTTTGTCCATGTTTTTTTGGCATTGCCCTTTTGCTCAGACTTCATGGGAATGGGTTTCTAAGGTTTTTCCTTTCTGCACATTTTCCCATGAGGATATCTTATTCAGCTTTTTGGCCACCCCCTCTTCAGACCTTCTGTTTCTTTGGAAAGTTATTAGGCCCCTCATTTTTTACTTTATATGGAAGCGCAGATGCACTGCTCTTTTCCAGAACACTAATTTGTCCAACTCTGACCATTTAAATATTATGGAAAAATCTCAAATTCTTCGCCTTGTGCATTTCCAAATTTTATCTCATACTTCTAAGTTAAAGTTGGATACTAATCAGTTGTTTTTTTGTTTGTAGCCTTGGAGCAGATACACCAACTCGTGCACTCTTTCCAATCTCGATCTGCTACATCGGAGTGTGTTATCATCATAATTTTGAGCATTTTGAGCTCTTTGTTGTTCTCCTGTTTGTATAAACTTGTAGTTCCTAAGGATTCCTAGCATCTAGTAGCTCTTTGGCATGTACTCCCTTCTCTAGCATGTACTCCCACACCCTGAGAATGATTATGTTTCAAGATGTTTTCTTTCAACACTCGCATTTGTCTTTGTTCTTCTCCCTATTTATCCATCAATATGTTCAGATGTTGATCATGTACTTATTCTCATTTAATTAATAAAATTCTATTTTGGGGTCCGACCCCCCCCCCCCCCCATAATAGCAAACACACATTTATGATTACTTCACTACATTACCATTGAGTTTATTTGGAGGCATTTGGGCCTTGGGGTTTCTGGAGATTAGCAAAAACCTAAACTCAAGTTTGAAGAAACATGTTTGTTTTCCATGATTCTAGTCATGAGCTTGAAGGAAAATGTTAGTGGTCCCAAATGGTCGGCAACACCCAATCACCAAGTAAGAGAACATCTAAGAAATTAGAGAAGGAAAGGAAGCCAACATAACTTTCTTAGCTCTTCATTCTTACCATATTCCTCATCATCTAACTTTGATGAGTGGGAGCATGACTAGGATTGAAGGCAAAGTAATTAAAGGTAAGGTAAATATGATGGGAAATCCCATTGTAGAAATGGAAGAAGGGAATATAGACAAGAGCAAGAAGAAGAAGGACATCATCAAGAAAGAAGGCATAGTAGGCCACACCATAGGAGACATAACCATGATAAAGGCCAAAATGAATGAGATGACTATGATGAACCATTACTTGCAACAAGAATTATGATGAATACCTACAAGGTGTTTCACAATTTCACTAGGCATCAAAGAAATAGCTAGATCAAATGGCTTGATATGAATAACATTCCTAAGTTTGAGGAAGGCTACAATGTTGATTTACATCATTATCTACAAGCCTTCCATGATGCTTGTATCTTGCGAAACATTGAAAATAACTAATAGAAGCTTAAGTTATTCCATAGGACACTTGTAGAGGAACCAGAAAGTTGGTACTGGTCCTTGGAACTAGAATCTATTTATAGATGGAGTATGGTGTTAGAGTTATTCAATGATAAGTTTCAAATGTACTTTAAGGTGTTCAACTTGAGAAAATAGATTTAAGGGTAAAAACAAGGTAATTATGAATCCCTTGATGTAGCCTTGAGAAGATAATATTCTTTGCTACATTGATACATAGGTCATGATTTTTCTCAATGGGAGTAGCTTTGCCACATCATAGATGTAATCAAAAGAAAAATCTATAAGGTCCTTGGGATCTATGCTCAAGGGAGATTGTTAGAAATGATTATTTATTAGATGAATTTCTCCTTAAGAAGAAAATCTATCTTGATAAGCAAGAGAAAGAAGCATCATTAGAATATGTAATCTAGTAGAAAATCTCATCCATCTAAAAGTTTGTTAGTAGAGTTGTAACTGAGGTAGAAGAAAAGTAAGACTCCAGGGATTAAAGATTCTAATCAACATTAAAGATTATGGAGGAGAAGTGAAGTAGGTTAGAAAAAAGAATAAGAAAAAGAAGAAAGACATAGATAGATACATTTGTGAGTAACATGGAAATAATTTTTATGGAAGAAATTTTAGACTTAAATATGAATGATAATGAATGTGACATATGCTAATACAAACATCTGTAAGGTTATTATCTAGTCATGCCACATCTCCAAGAATATGAAGCTTATGTCTTAAATGAAAAGTTCATTAAAAGGCGAACACATAGGAAATTACCTTAACCTCAAGGTAATTATCAACATGCCTATGATTAATTACATTATTATTAAAGTTGGGCTCTACCACAATCTCCAGAGTACTACCAATAGCAGTGGCAAAATCTATTGTCATGGAGAATGCCACCACCAAGGTAGTAATATTTCTATAAGAAAATAGACTCATATGGATATTATAACCAACAACCTATGTCTCCTAATGACTTTACTACTTATGCTTTAACTCATCATTATTATTCTCTTGAGTACGACAAGCTAGTCCCTTCGTAGGTTGAATCTCTATCCTATGCTCTTCATCCTTACCAACACTCAACACCATAAGCTTATATTTATTTAACATCTATTTCATTACTAATGAAAAGTAAGATTTTGCCATAGCCATAACAAAAGAATACATCATGAGTAATAAATTGCAAATGTATGATAGTTTAAGTAGATCCAAGCACAAGCCTTAAAAATTTCCCTTCTTTAGATCTATTAGTTCATCCAAACCAATCTAAGCATCAATGGTTGTGAATCCTACTTTAACGGTAAAATTTTCCCATCTATCAAATAAGCTACCTTCGAACCAAAGTGTGAAGATAAAGACTATTATGCTAAATCATGCTATTATATATTGAATAAAAGCATATAGCCTTCATAGAAAAAGAATAGATCCTAAAAACCCCTTGATTTACTTATAAATTGCTAGGAATGCACCATGTAAAGCTCTACTAGACTTAGGTTCTCATGTCAACTTAATTTCTCAAGAAATATATAAGTCTTGGAGCTTGCCTTCACTAAAGAAATGCAATATTAAGTTATAGCTTATAAATTAATCCATCACTATCCTATTGGGATAGATGGAGGACATTATGATCACCATTAGTGGTTGGTCCTAGCCAAAATATTTCTTATTGGCATTAGTATGATATATAAGGAAATTTTATCATGCTTCAAAAATAAAGATTATGAACATATAAGAAATCCAAAGTTGATTTATGCACCACTTAAAAATATATAAAATAATAAAATTACTATTTTTTAATTTCTTAAATTAATGAATGGATTACTATATAATGGCCTTGATTCAACCTTTTTTTAAAGATTCTAAACTCTAGGGCAATAATGGTTCATGTTTCCTAGTATGACCTCATCATTTTTGATAAATTAAAGAGTCTCTTCATGATGTAATACTTTGGTTTCCTAAAATGAAAGTTGTTAAATAAATTTGAGCATTTAATCTCATGCATTTCATCTTTTCTTTCTCAATTTTTCATATTCCATCAATTTTCATCAGTTTCTTACAAGCTTCTCCGTCATATATCATTACAATCAAATATTTACAATTTATTATCTCTACATTAATGTCAATTATATTTTGTAACTACAATAATATTACATTCTATTTACATCAACTACACTTCATCACCGATTCCCAAGTTTTTATCATTAGGATAGAAGTTAAAAGATCATTACTAAATTTCATTGTATTTGCAACAAATCAAGACTATTTAGCAAATATTAAAGTTTCAAATCAAAGATCATTACAAGGTGAATCTATACATATAAAGTTCATCGAATTTCAACTTGTAAAACTTGAGATATTTGCAAATATTAGTTTGACCATAACTTGTAGTAAAGTCATGGCATTATAAGTTAATAGACCATAAGCTTATCATGAATCATGATATTCTAGATTCTAGAATTTTAACAATCATGCTAATTGGTCTCCTCATGGTGAAGTTGTGATCAACTTATAGTATTAACCACAACTTATGATGAAGTCATAGTTATCCAAAATTCTCAACCATAACTCGTGGTAATCTCATGGTGTAGTGAGCTCAACTTATGACCCACATGTGATGAATGTGCAAATAAGGAAAATTCATCATGACTCATGTTGAAGTTATGGTATAGTAACCACAACTAGTGATAAAGTCATTTGGTGTAGGAATATCTTTTCTAAGTCCACTTTTCATCCCTACAAGGAGTCAATTGTAGGTTTTGTGAATTTGGAGAGAAATCTTGAAGGATGGAGAGACATCTCATGCTAATAGCTAGGAATTGATAGGAGATGTCACAATTGTAGAGAAGATGTCTTGTTTATGAAAGAGAGTTCTTATTCTAAAGAAATGAGAAACATCTCTTCTTGATAGAAGACATCTTTTCCTAGAAGAAAAGATCTTACTTTAATAGGAAACGTCTTCCATAATCAAGAGACTTCTTATTTAAGTCTTGGATGTTGATAGATCTCCTATCAAGCTTGTAAACATCCCCTATGGTTTGGAAAAGTTTTAAGTTGGAAATTACAAGTTTGAAGATAGCTGAAAAATGTGAGAATAAGATGAAAATAGTTGGGAATCTTCTAATTGAACATGGGGAATATTTTCCTATGATTATTATCTTGAATTTGATAAATATATTTTTTGTTTCGATGTTTTGTTATAAGATGGAGATTTAAGCACATGAAAGTTTGTTGAGAGAGATAACATGAGTGTATGTGCATCTATATAATTAATTATGTGCTTGACCATTATTACTCTTTTGTTCAGTTGGATGTTAGTCCTTTGTTTGTAGAAGAGATCTAGTTTAGTTATGTCCTATATAAAGGTCAATTATGGGGTGCTTGTAGAGCCTTATGCTCTGCAATATTATTAAGTATGTGTGAGTGACTTGTGATATAGTGAATTGTGGAATCACTGTAATTGTAATCTTCTTTGAATTAATTGAAGATAGATAGTTTTCTTGTTTTCTAGCAAATAAATTATCTTCATACATTTTGGATTCGGTCTATGTTTGAAGGATTAAATTATATGAAAGAGATCATCCTCAAACATAAATGATGGAAATAAATTTGAAAAGTAGGATAAAATGATTAAGTTCCATCACTAATATGGCATATTCAGCCATTACACAAGATCCAAAATTTATGGAAGAAGCATTAAAAACTAAAGAATGGGGAGAAGACATGGATAGGGAATATAAAGCTATCATGAAAAATTAGACATAAGCATTAGTAGAGAACCCAAAAGAAAAAATTTGATTGATTATAAATGATTATATAAAATAAAATTTAATGAAAGAGGAGAAATCATCAAACATAAAGAAAAACTTGATGCTAGAGGATTCAAACTAAAAAAAACATATTAACTATGAGAAGATATTTTTCCTAGTAGGAATGTTTAAATCCATTTAACTCATCCTTTCATAGCTACCAATCATGATCTTAAATTCCACCAAAATAGATGTGAACTTAACTTTTCTTAATGGAAACATTAATAAAGAGGTTTATATCTACCAACCTCAAGCTTATGTTATCTATGAAAAAGAAGTAAAATATGAAAATTAAATGAAACCTTGTATGGATTAAAGCAAGCTTCAAGAACATAGGTTTATAGAATTAATGACTATTTGCTAAAAATAAGATATTCCTATCACATATTTAAACCTATTAAAACACCACAAAGGAAATCTATGTTGAAGCCCATGATCAAAACTACCTACAATTTGATGAAAAATTATGGTAGACACAAGTGCCTTATTATTCCTAACATATGACATTGTAACCTTTATCACTAGAATTTGAGATAGAATTTTTTTTGTAAAATTTTAAAGTTGTAGTTCATAAGCTGCAATCTCATAAATCTTAGCTTATGAAGGCTAAGAAATGCTTCATAAGTTATGAATGGCTCATCGTCTAGGTAGGAAAAGTTGTATTTTGTATGTATCTAAGCTTGGGAAGGCTGAAAATGCCTTTCAAATGATCACATTTGGCATTTTTTGGTTGTTACATTGGCCATGGAAATTTTTATGTTGACAAGTTACAAAGCCAGTGTATAAAATTTGGGCTTTTAATTTTATGTTGAGGAGACCTACATAGCCAATGTCTAAATTTGGTCATTGAATTTTTATGCTGCGCAATAATGAAGTCAGCATAAAAAGCATAAAAATTTTCAAATTTAATAAATAGACTACCAAGGGATGACTTGCACACATTAGAAATTGTAATAATCTATCAAAAATTATGGAAGAAAGTTGCAGTAATGAATTAGTTACCAAATGATCTATTTAAACTGAAGTTGATCAAGTTGAAAGGACTTTTGGCAATTTTCATTCAAGTTGGATACAAAGACATCTAGAGTAGTACAGATCGACTAGAAGTCCACAACTATCATCTCACCTACAGTGTAGATCTCAGTATTGGAGAGACCAGTAACAAGCTTTAAATAGTAAAGACTTGAAACTACTGAAGAGAAAAGGTAACTATAGAGCATACCCTACCAGCTAAATCATGTTTCCAGCATCCTCCATTTGGCTCTTTGATACATTCAAAGCATTGAAATTTGTACCCATATAAAATTTGACCTTCTAAACCATTTTATTATTTTAATAGAAATCTACAATTTCATTTGTTCAATGCAAATTTATTTTTAGTTTATTAGCTTCTAGATTTCCATTTATAATTTTACTTAATCACATTGTTAACATATTGTAAGTCCTCAGGTGATAAGTAAGACCATCTAGGATGTTTTAGATCCTTTTCTTGGAGGCACGTGGATTGAATTTAAACTATTTTCATTCTAAAATATTTGGCCTTCTAGCATCAAATTTTTTAGATGTTATAGTTTCTTGTGCTAGAAGAAGGACCTCCACTCAAATTCTTTACCCAATCTTACTCTGACTTTTGTTGTTTGTTGATTTTGACCATTGTTTACCTATGTTTGGGAAAAATATTTCGAATTTAACTTTGGTTTCCTTTCCAAACCTAATGTAGCCTCACCACTTCACAATTTTGATTGGCAATTTGCTAAAACCAATGTGTCATGTAACTTGCTATAGCCTCTTGCTCAATGTTATAAGCTAGTTTTGGGTTTTTCCTTGAAACCTAGCTTAAAAATTATAGCTTATTATTTTTACATTGATTGTTGGACTTCTCTAAATCCAGTATGTAAATTGTAGTAGGTTTGGGAAATGTGCCATTTTCACAACAAGTGCTAGACTTTTGAAGGCCCAGAGTAAAAATCATAACAACCTACACTTTCCATTTTGTAAAATTTGCCTTTGGGATTCTCTAGAAGCCAACATATTTTTCAATAATCCATTGTCACTTTACATGGCTCCTAACTAGGATGAAGTCTGTGTCTATGACCTAAAGCTCAGTGCATTTTTCAAAAATTTTCTATTGGGCTTCTAGAGAATCCCGTACCTACATGGCTCCCAACTAGGACGAAGTCTGTGTTTATGACCTAAAAGGCCTAGTAGTCATTGAGCATAGGTAATCACTTAGGCAAAGGGGCAAGAACCCAGATTTTACGGTGATCAATGAGGAATTTTATAATTTCCTCTATGATAAAATACAAGTTGGGCTCCTTATACCATGTTCTAAGTCTAACACTAAGCATTAGTTTGAAATTATATACTATGATGGAAAATAATACATGCCATCATGCTATGGAAAAATCTTGTTACCAATTTCTATGCACATATGTTAATAAACTCATAGATGTTGATGAGTGAAGCTAGGATATTAGTTTTGATGGACATCAAGAGAGGCAAGATGAATTCAAGGCTGAATAGGAACCTAATACTTTTATTAAGAGCCTCTTTCAATGATCAACTCCTCAAACAACTGTTCCCAGTTTTGCATCTCTTGTGTCATCTATGGGACAAGTCCCTTAACCTTCCTCTTCTCCTACCCATCCCACCATGTTTCAGTCAACACCCATTATTTCCATGCATTAGGTTTAGCCTATGCCTCAATTAGCCTCTTTGTTCTCATCCATGCCTTTTGCAACATAACCTCACACTGTGTGATCAACACCTATTGTGTTTACCACATTCCATTCTTATTTATTCTAGTGGATCTCTTAGTAGGACCTCAAACTATGTAGAACTCTCATACCCCATATCCCCCCCTTTATCCCTTAGATTCCAACACAAAATTCCTTCTCATTGTTCAACCCTCCTATGACCATGATTACCTAGCCTCTTCCATCATTACCATTACCCATCACATAGCCTCAAGCTTCTCAACTCCTATAGCAATCATTTGTACAAAGCCCATAGCCCATCAAAATGCCCTAAGGCTTACATCATGCCTTCCAAATGATCCAAGATCTTATTGAAGAGATATGCAAGCGCAAAGATTCTACCATGTAGATGATCAAAATAATGGACTTCTACTAAGATGAACCCATTAGTTTGGCAGTCCTTCAAATCATTCTTCCTTTAGGCATTCTCATTCCACAATTTACCAAGTACAATAGTCAGGGTGATCCCAACACACACCTCACTACCTTCCATTCTAAGTGCCTATTTTTACAAGCTTGGCTTCATACCATTATGCACATCTTCCCTATGTTCCTCACTAGGAAAGTCTTGGATTAGTACTAGGCATTATCTATGGGGTTCATTGCCTCATTAAAGGATTTGATTTCACAATTCATCAACCATTTCAAGTATAACTTGAGGTCTAATACAATCCTTAATAAACTGATGAAAATCAAGCAAGGGTCACTTGAACCTGTTCAGAAGTTTATTTAATAATGGAATGCTCTACTTAATAAGATTCCTAAGCCCATAGCTGAAACCCACCTTTTGGCCATCTTCAAAGGGGTAGTCAATGACTTTATCAAGTCCAAACTTTATTACTTAGACTCATGATCCCTTAGCTAAGCTTTCTCTAAAATAAAGAACATAGAAGATGTTATTGAAGGCAGTGGTAATCCAGCCTATACAATGTATAGGAACTAGCACATTAGGAAGGATGAGTATAGGAGAAAGAAAAGCCATGTAATAGTGGCCACTATGGTGAAATAGGCAAAGACTTCATAGGGGCTAAAGATGAATCAACCAAAGGCCTCTACCACAACTACTCAATCTACAACATTGAGGGCCTCTACTTCTAATTAATCTAAGCTTAACTTTGAGAAAAAGGATTGGTCAAAATACACTACATTGCCTTTGAAACCTTCCAAGCTCCTTAACCAATTGCTCAAGAGTGATTGTATCTAGTAGAAGCAGATGATTGAGAATGTGCATAAGAGGCATGATTGATTATGTGAGATCACTAAGGATCCTAATGTAGTAACTAAGGATGATATGCCCAAGCCAAAATATTTCAAACTAGATTGATTCTACCACTATCATCAATTGCCTAGTCATGATACTGAATTCTACTTGGTCCTAGAGGATGACTTGAAAAAAGATGATAGATAATGGAGAATTGATGTTAGACTCTTCTAACCCAGGTAGGCCTTAGAACCAACATATGAAAGAATATAAAGATCCATTGAATGCAAATAATAGTCCTTATTCAATAGCAACATTCAACATTAGTAATGGACCAAGACCTACTTGAGAGTCATTTGTGATTCAAGTATGTCCTTAAGATGAAAGGGATCCTTCAACTTCATCAAGTTCAAGGAATTATTTTGTCATAAGTATACCATCACTTACAACTCCCGAGGAATCATTCTTCATCAAATTGCTCCCTTACACTACCACTAAGCCCACATCCCAAGATGATCAATGTTGTCCTATGGTAGCTAATGTAATAACCTCCTCATAGCTCAATAATAGGATGTTTCCAACCAAAAAATGCAAGAAACATGCCCCCAAGCCTAAGGCCATAGAAAATAAGGAAACAAAATCATGCAAAGAAGTGGGCCCATGGAAGAACACACCTATTTTAGTCATCCCCATTAGCTCTAATGCTCAAACTTCTTCAAATATTTAGCCAAGGGAGGATCATAAATAATAAGAGAAGGAAAAGGGGACCAAACCACAAACATTAAAGCATGAGGTTTAAATCCTAGGTAGAATGAAGGAAGTCAAAGGTAATAAGAATGAAAAGACAAAAACCAATAAACAAGACTTACTCAATGTCATGGATTAGGTAAAAATCTTCTTAAAGTAAAATAATATCTCCCTGAGCCTTTATGACCTAGTAATAACCTCCTCTGGTTATTGCAAAGACCTAGTGAGGATGTTGGCTTCAATTTCCATTAGTAAAGACATTCCTACTAACGAAGAATCAATTCACATGGTAATGGTGTTGCCTTCACCTAGGAAAGAAATGAAGTCAACTACTTTAGTGTTTCATGATAGTGAGGTAAGGATCAACCCCTAAGATGGGGAGAAAACGAGGGTCCCTCTCTTTATAATCATAAGAGTTGGAAAACATAAACTACATAGGGTACATGTTGATGATGGAATGTCAATTAATGTTATATCTTTTACCATTCTCAAGCAGTTAGGCCTATTAGAACACATAAAAACCATGGTTACTTAACTCTCAAATCCTTCAATGGATCATGGGTAGTAGTAAAGGATTCAATCTCTTTAGACTTTGTAGTAGTGGAACAATTTCCCACATCTAACAACTTCTTTGTGGTGGAAGAGGCACCAGGATTCAATATCATCCTTGGGAGGCCTTGGTTAGCTCAATTATGAGTACTTTCCTTTCCCATTTGATGAATTGTGGTTTGCCAGGCCCTGATTTAAGATCCTCGATATTTGGTACGTGATATCACAGCCTAGATAACGATATCGAATACACGATATTGTGATTCCTATGTAGGCCTATAAATATAGCATTCAGGTGCATAGGAAGGGAGTTAGTTGGTAAGTCTTTAGGATTAAGTCTTTTTGTCAGTTTTAGTTAGTCTTCAATTCCTTCCAAGTGCATGCCCATTGTGTGATGTTTGTAATTGTATGGAACCTTTGTTCGAGTGTGACATACTTGGACACACATAAAACTAGCAATAAAGATCAAGATTACTCCATCATCATAGCATTCACTTAGCTTTTAGTTGTTTAATTATTAATTATTATTTATTTTTTTCGTAGTTAATATTTCTTTATCATTATTTACTATTCTTATTGTTAATGTGGAATGAGTGTGTCTTAATCACGAACATTTAAGTGTAAATACTTGGTAACCTAGTAGCGTATCTAGTAGTGCTCAAGTAATGTGCATTTGATAATCCTAGAGGTAGTACATGAGGTCTAAGATGCATACGAATGATTAAGGGTGGATACTCATGGCACTTAGGCTAGCTTAGATTTTACTTCATATTGCTACTTAGTTTAATCAATTATTTCTCATTGTCTCTAGGAGTAGCATAGTATTAGAAACCACATCATACACCTCACTCTAGACTAAACCATACAAAATAAAGCAAATAATAGTTCAGGTGGGAAGACAACAAACAACAATCAATGTATAACTATCTAGGTGCCACAATTAGTCCATCCACGAAGTTCTATTGAATCGTGTGTACATGCTTTTATTCATATGGTTGAGTGTAGGGGTCCCTCGTTGCTCATCATTAGCATCATTGTTGGGGATGGTGCTAGTTATCTAGATTAGTTATATCGTACAAGATCATTGTAACGAAGAATTAATGATATATCTTTTTGAATGAGAATTAATTGCAAATATGTCACACACAATTCACAGCAATGTCTCTTTCACATGTTTGTTAATGCAACAACTAGTGAGGAAATTCATTGGAGAACCAGTGTAATTTATGACAATGAAGAAGTTTGGAGTACTCAATCTTATGCAAGAGTCTCATATGTTCATGAACATCCCAATGATATTCAAGGACTCTTTTCATCCAACTTAGATACCTTTAGTGAGGATGGGACATCCCATAGAACAAGGGGGCCCGTAAGGCCTAGGACCTTCTCAATGATTAATAAGAATTTATCCATGGATGATTGGGAGACTTACAAAAGTCATGACAAGTCTTCTAGTTCTTTCTCTTCCTCTACCCCTTCAATGTCAGGTTGTAACATAGATGACCATTTCTCAAAGGGTCAATGTGGAAATAAAAATTGAACCCATGGGCAAAGTCAGGAACACCAACATGAACAAAGACAACATCATCCTAGCTTACAAACTCATGACTTAATAAGTGACGATGAATCATTGTTGGACACTAAGAGCCTAATGCATATACAAGAGGCTATTCAAATATCCCATAGGAACCATACGGAAAGTCATCTACCCAGGCTTGATGTAAACAACTTTCCCAAGTTTTCATGAGGCTATGATTTAGATTTGCAACATTATTTACAAGCCTTATATGAGGCTTGTGAATGGAAAAATATTAATAATGGGTGGAAAATACTTAAGCTCTTTCCTATGACACTCATTGGTCAATCAAAAGTATGGTATAGGTCTTTAAAGCCACAATCAATTTGCCGTTGGCCAACAATGGTAGAACTCTTCAGCAAAAGATATCAACCCTGTGCAAGAGTGTTAGCCTTGAGGAGACAAATCCAAGAGTGGAAATAAGGGCAAAATGAACCCTTATACATGGCCTTATAAAGATATTACTAACTATTAAAAAACTGCCCAGGCCATGGGTTCTCCAAGGAAAGGCTAATGTATCACATCATGGATGGGCTTTGTAATGAAACAAGGGAGACCCTAGGGATGTATGCCATAAGGAAACTATATGAACTACAAACCCATAAATTCCAAGAGCTTATTAAGTAGGTAGCAAATGAAGAAGGAGAAATAGCCAAATGGGAGAATTTTGAAAGATCTCAACAAGACCAAAATATTAAAATAACAAAGGTCCATAATCATGAAGAGAGAAATCAACTCACCTCTAGGAGGTGGAATCATCTTTTCCAATATTAAAATCACTAAATGAGATTGAGGCAAAGATCATTAAAATGACGGAATGGATACATGAAAAATGCGGGGAATATGGAAACATTATCAAAGGTAGAACCATGCAAGATCACTCTGACAACCAGAACAATTAGAGGATGCCAAACTTAGAAATAGGACAAAACATCATTCGTCAATTGGGAAGAAGGATTGAAGAAAATAAGGGTAGTAACTAAATTGCAAATCATAAGTATCAATGTGATGTGTGTCTACAATCATCTCAAAATTCAATGTCCAATATTATCACATTTACATGAGCATTGGGAAGGAATGTTACATCCAAAATTGGTATAAAAGTACTGTGTTCAACTGTAGTGGCAAAACCCCCAATCGTGGGGAAGGTCACCACCAAACAAACCACACCCTTCGTATGCCCTGACACCAAGTGCTTATTACATTCAGCACCCTATTTCTTTGACTAGAGCAACATCCTCTGCTTCACCTCATCAGTATCATTCTCTCGAGTACTATCAACCCATGTCCTCTCCCACGAGATTACCACCTCAAGTTCCTTCCACTTCTCCTCACCCTCAATATTCTCATCCTTCACCTCCTTTTACATTACCATCAGTTGTGCTAGAAGATTTTGCATCACAGCACCAACCCACAAACATTACTTATGTTGCTACTATCAATAGCAGTGGAGGTCCTCCACAACATCAAAAGTGTCCTTTCTTTAGGCATGACCTTAGAAAGAGATGACATAGTTCTAAAACCACTACATCCTCCAACTCAGCACAAGCCTAGCACTGTGATGCACCTTCCTTCTTGAACTCAACACCTTTGGTTACCTTATCCGAGCCACTAATTAACACTTCAACAATCATGTGGCCTAATGAATATAACCACATAGGGAGACATATTGATCCTTACATACCATCTTATGGTCACGGGTGCCATAGTGGGTTAGCTTCTTCCCACATGACCACATCTTATAATCTACCCCACTATGCCTACTTTCATCAAGTGTGTAAACCCCAATATGGGTACATTCTTGCCACCACATCAAAAGACACCCAGTGGTTTGGATATGATCGAACCCTAATGTTTTCAACATGCATGAAACCAAATTTTCCATTTATTAATTCTAGCCATACTCAAAGGTTTAATCATGTAGGATACCCCCCATTCTAATAAGCATAATTAGTAAATGTTTTTCCCTTTCTTTGATTTTACAATTTATTGTTTTCCAGTTTTTCACTTTTCCAAATTGTTGTTTTTAACTTTTTCAAGATAATTTGATTAATGAATAAAATACTCATATGACTCATTGGTTGAGGTGTGTTCTATGCTATTAAGTCATGGATAAATAATTATTTGGATAGTGAGCCCACAACATCCACCCATCCATTCTATTAATAAGAGGTTCTACTTTGGGTACGATGATAATCTTGTCATCATTAAAACTTAAAGTAACTTTGTACTCATTATTCCTAGAGTGAAAAATGATGGACTAAGTGGGAATGACTAGGGTGTGACATCAAAGGGACTTGTGGATTCTCTTTGGTGACATCTGTAGGTGTTATCATATAGCTTGGTTGTACTAAGATCCTTGTAGATCTAATGAAAAATGGAAGTATGAGTTGTGATAAAGGCACTCAATAAAGGAACTAAATGCTATTCTAGAGGGTTCCATTGGCAAGACATGCACCCATGCTTGAAGGTTGGTGGCTTCTTTAGATCACTATTGGAAATGACAAAGTGCCAAGGTGACTAGGTGAAGAAAAAGAAAAGAAAGAAGAAAAAAGAATAACAAAGAAAAGATTAAGAAAAATGTGCCATAGAGAAATTACAAATCACTCCTCCCTTGGACAAAACACCAAGTGATCGTACGCCTTGTTGTCATGGTGCTCTTATGGCTGTCCATCATTGGCTGAAACAATGCGATGTCACTGATCAGAGGCATGGACTTGGTCTTGATTTTGAAGTGAAGGGCGAATGATACATTAATCATGCCCCACACTCAAGATTCATTGTGCCTAGGGTCAGTTACCTCATGTCCCAATTTTGGTAGTCCCTTCTATGATTTGTTTCACCTCACTATCCAAGTATTTCTAACTTGTGTCTTGTGTGGCATAGAACTTATACCTCATCATGGTTGTATTTAACATGTGTGTGTTTTGTTGCATTGGTGTAGATTGCATTTAACACTTCTAGTACCTAAGGAAATTTTAAGATGTGGTTATGTAAGGGCATGATAGGTAGGAACCTGCTTTGGGGAGGACCCACTTGTGTAACTTTTGTAATTTGCACTCATTGCACATCACCACATCATCTTCTATCATCCAAGTACTGCATTGCTAAATTTATCCTTTCCTTTATCATCATTTGAATTAAAACGTTCTTGTGCATCACTACATATCCTTTTTCCTCACCCTATTCATGAACTTCATTGCAAAATTCCACTTCATTACACTTTTGGTGCCTTTAGGTCTACTTAATGTTATTCTAGATCTTTTGAATTTACCTTACATCCTTCATTCTTGGTCATGAAACTTCAAAAATTCATCAATTTTGGCAAGTAGCCCATTTCGAAAGGGATGAAATATTGGGTACCGGGTATTGGATTGATGCAATATCAGGTCTACGCTAGCATGTACGCAATATCTTGTCTATGAAATCTATATATATGCACCTTCCCGATGTGTGTCAATGTCATTTTCAACTGTTCACACAAGGGGAGTTTTTGCAATTTTCTTCCATGAATTCTCATGCTTTGAGCACCTATCATCAAACATTAATATCTTGCTCATTAATGCTCCAATTCTTGTTTTGATTGAACTTGCTTAAACTCGGAGTGTTTAACTTAGTTGTCGAGGAAGGGTATGCTCCAAGTAGCATGTAACTTTTTTGAAATTTACTATTGCTTGAGGGATATCATAAGGGGTAAGTGACCTTAAGAATGCTAAAAATGTATGCCAAATTAATTTTATTTCTTCACCCAAACCATGGAAATTATTTTTGGAGTCACTTGATCAAATTGGGTCCAACATTAAAACTTTTAGGGGGATTTTCTTGAAAATTTCTAACTCTGAATCACACTAAACAAGAATTGAATTCATTAAAGGTAATGAGTAAGGTATAAATCAAATTTTTTTAAATGATATTACTAAAAATTGATCTTGTGTTATTATAGATGGTCTCTAAATGAGGACAACAAGGAGGGCTTGCTCAGGGTGCATCCAAACAGCCAAGGAGAGGCAGAGGCTAAGCGCCTCTCATAGAACAGGTAGAGTAGGGGGCATAATCATTCAACATTCATCAAGATCCCCCTATTACTGCACAATCCAAGCATGTAGAAGGTGGAGAAGGTAGGACACCTAAACAGGAACAACATCCCATGTTGTCTCTGGAATGTGTTTAGGTAATTTAGGAATATTCCATGTCAACTACAACGATCGTCGAACTCAACTTTGGACCTTTTACCAAATTTGCCCCTGAGTCAGTTAGAGATCAACTCAAGGGATCTCCACTGTGGCCTATTCTCTCAAAGAGTAGAAAATGGTATTTGGGGGAGATGTACCAATTTTGGCATAATAAGGAAGAAGGCATCACCACTAATATTTGTGGGATCTTAGTCGATTTCTCTACCAAGACCATTTTAGAAGTTTTGAACCTTCTAAATACAGGGCCCAAGGTTGCTCACTTCTCCACTCGCTTTGATGCTAATGCATGAAAAATATGGTTAAAAAGGATGTATGGCAAGGAGGATAAAACATATGAAGAGCTCACACTTGAAGAGAGAATCTATTTAAAAATTGGCACCTATCACCTCTTCCCAACAAAAGGATTAAATAGAATTTTTACCTATGTGGCTAGAGGAAGTTCAATCTTGATGGAAAAGGTTGATGCCAGCCTACCACATCTATAACTCATAGAAATATTAAGGTGGTTTGAAGAATGTAAGATAGGGAAGTTTGTAGTACTTTTCTCCTATCTCATCAGGAAACTATGCTGGAATGTTGGAATTTTGGGGTACACTAATGACATCCACAGAAAGGCTCAAAATGCCTCATATGCCAAATTTCTAAAGCCACTAGCACTAAGGAAAGATGCTAGTAAGACACTAGAGCCTGAACAAGAGTATATGGTTGGGCCCATTGTACCTCAAACAACTGGGCCTAGCCAACTTTTGGACACAAGGCCTAGTCAACAATAGGAAGTAGGGCCCAACACACAAATTGTAGGTTAGCAAGACCAACTACCATCATCGTCACAAGATTATTGACCATCGATGAGCCATCTTTGGGCCATTGTAGAAATGGTTAGTTGGGGAAGTCATGATGAGGCTAACCTCTTTAAGGTCATTGATGATGCCGTATAACCTACAGTCTTAATTAATCATGCAAGAGGTGAGGTTTCTATACAAATAGGAGGAGGGGAATCACATTGATCACAATAGATCTTTGGGAACACTACATCTTTTCAAGTGTAATTAGAAACTAGTGAAGGTGACATAGTAGTGATTATGCAACACCAGGATGCAACGGCAGCAGCAGAAGTGATCACAGACCACATCAAAGAATCATTCAATGTCCCTATTGTGCCATTGGTAGATTTCACAAGAGCACATGATACTCAAACCTTAGTTGGTTCCTTAATGCCTCCTGTATATTATGAGGATATTTTGGATCGATTGCTGCAAACAGGACAAGTGATGACGTCCTTGTTTGACATCCCTCAAGATGTAATAGAAACACAATTAGACATCATTTCTAAAAAAGGAAAGTTGTTCATGGTGGAGGTTAGGGTTGAACATGCAGAGGATGAGTTGAAAATACTCCAAGAGAAGTTTGTTACCTTGCAAGCTACACAGCAGGATTTGCCCCAATTCATCCTAGTAGTCAAGCTAGAGTCATTTCGAATAGAGCAACTAAATAAATTGTTAGAAGAGAATAAAAGGGTAGCTAGGGAAAAAGAGAAGGTTGATTGGGATTCTTCAAAGGCACAAGCTCAAATGTATGCACATGCCAATGCACTCAAGGCCTTACAAGAAGAAAATAAACACCTTGCCATTGAAAATATTTAGTTGACCATAATAGAAAAATAGACGAATGTTCTTGAGGAGAATTTGCAAAAAATGCAAGAACAATTAATAAGGGTCAACCAGGACATGAATTTCTTAGCTAGAGAAAATAGAACCCTCTCAATGAAGGAGGTATACATGATCTGTCAAAAGATAGCTATTGAAATAAGCATGTAGTCGAATGAGTCTAAGTGACATGAGAAGCTGAAGGAGCATTTCCGAGAATAGGTGGGGATGTACAAGAAAATCATTAAAAAAGACTATCAACACTCTTAGTACCCAGAACACTGATTGGTGGGCCATATTGGATACTTATGCCTTCATCCACCAAGCATAACTAAAGAGTTGGGACTTGCAGATATAAGATCTCACTAAGTACATGGAGTTGGCAAACCTGCAGTATGCCAACTTGGCCATGTTAATAGCAAGATGTATAAGGATAGAATTGGAGAAGTAGGTAGTAGCCACCTACACCAAGTATGAAGTAGAATTTGTAGAAAAAAAAAGACACTATAGAAATTAGAGGTACAAAATTTTGAGTTAGAGGTTGTCAAGACTAGCTACCAAGGGTAAAAATATGTTACGGTAGATTTGGCTCAATGGCTCACAGATTACTAAGAATGTAGAGACAAAGCTAGAGCCTACGAGGAGGAACGATAGTTGTTTATGGAATGGTACGTCAAAAACAATTAGATGTTTTTGCAACTATCATGCCCATGGGAGGTGTTGACTCCATCAAATATTGGAATATTAGCACGGACAACACATGATCCTTGAATTGAAGATGAAAAAATTTAGGCACTCCTTTAGAGACATCCATTTCCAAAGCCTAGACCACAAGATAAGGGGAAGAGGCCCATGGAGGATCCACCACCGCCAAGAACCACATGAGTTCCAACAATTTTGTCTTTTGTACTCTATGTTAGTGTCCCAATTTTGTTTTGTTTAATTCCACACTGTGGCATGAAGTAATTCATAGTTAGTTAATAATCCCATACCTATCCACTATGTAGTCAAATGAACTCATTCTCATTTTGATTGTTAACTTGAGGATGATTTGTTATTTAGTCATGGTGGTATAATGAATTGTGGTTTGCCAAGCTCCAATATCAGATCCTTGATATTGGATACACGATATTGTGATTTCTATGTAGGCCTATAAGTATAGCATTCAAGTGCATAGGAAGGGAGTTAGTTTGTAAGTATTTAGGGTTGAGTCTTTTTGTTAGTTTCAATTAGTTTTTAGTTCCTTCTAAGTGCATTCCTACAGTGTGATGTTTGTAATTGTACGGAACCTTTGTTCAAGTGTGACGTACTTGGACATGCACAAAACAGACAATAAAGATCAAGATTACTCCATCATTTCATCATTCATTTAGCTTTTAGATGTTCAATTATTAATTATTATTTATTATTTTCCTAGTTAATATTTCTTTATCGTTATTTACTATTTCTGTTATTAATGCGGAATGAGTACATCTTAATCATGAACATTTAAGTGTAACTACTTGGTAACCCAGTAGCGCATCTAGTAGTGTTCAAGTAATGTGCACTTGATAATCCTAGAGGTAGTACATGAGGTCCAAGATGCATATGAATGATTAAGGATGGATACTCATCACACTTAGGCTAGCATAGATTTTACTTCATATTTCTTCTTAGTTTAATCAAGTTATTTCTCATTGTCTCTAGTAGCATAGTATTAGAAACCACATCATACACCTCACTCTGGACTAAACCATATGTGACAAATCAAACACTAGTCTAGGTGGGAAGACTATGAACTACAATTAATGTATAACTATCTAGGTGCCATAATTAGTCCGTCCACAGAGTTTGACTAGATCGCATGTACATGCTCATATTTGTATGGTTGAACATAGGGTACCTTGCCACTCATCACCATCCATCAAGAAATTCACTTTTTTTTATAAGGGAGGTAAAATAATCATACATGGTAATAGTGTAGTTTCTTTATCAATCAATAACATTAACATGGATCAAGGATCCAAAGTGGAATTTCAAGAAGAAATTCCTAGTTTTAGGAGTAAAGTTGAGAGGCCCAATGAAGTAGATCAAGCTAGAACCAAAAATAACCAAGCCATGAATGAAGCATAGGAAGAGCTCCTATTTAAGCTTATCAACAAGAAAAATGGAAAGTACAAGATTGTGCAACATAGATTGTATACTTTTCCTAACCTTTTGAAGATTAGAAAATAGTTACATGACTAAGTACATATTCTACTCACTTATCCCTATGTTAATGCCATGTGAACTTTTTACTTTTTATTTCATATCCTAGTTTAAAACTTTTCTTTATATGTGCTATTTTGTTTCACCATGATTTACCTTGTTTTAGCCTCACTTTAACTACTTAACCTTGCTTGTATATGTTTGCATGAAATTTATAGTTTATGCTTATTCATGATTTATCTTTTATTAATTTCTTTAAAAACCACAAAAATACCATAAATATATTTAAAATATAAAAACTCATAAAAAATTAGGCATGGCCTTAAACTGGCAATGCATCATAGCCTTTTTCCTATGACATTATAGCCTATTATTCCCTATTTTACACTTTCATCACTTGACTACTTTATGTTTACATTTTACTACAAACTTTTCTTTAAAGCCTTACAATTTAAATAGGTAGCCTTTCTCATATAAATAAAACATAAATAGCATAAGAATAAAAATACTTAAAAATATATATATGTAAATTTAAAATATTATAGACAAAGTGTTCATATCCAATAGCCATAGTCACACAGTGTGATGAAAAAAACTAACAATGATAATAAGAATAAATGAAAGTTTAATAGCCATAGTTGTACTATATGATAATAAACTAATAAAATGTCTTCTAGTCCCTAATAGCTATGAATAAAAATAAAAAATAATGACATCAATACCATAACTAAAATGACCAAAAATATAAGAAGATTAGTATGCCTAAGGAAAAACTGAAGGAGGAGGCAGAATATCATCACCAACATGACCATTAGGGCTGTTGCCATTACCTAAAGCCTACATCACAACAAAAAAAATAAAACAAAAAAAATAATGTAACACCCCATCCTAGCTAGGGAAAGGTGATGCCTAGGATCAAGTAAGCTTAGCATGGAAGAATGATAACTAGAACCAATAATGTGTAGAATACATGCTAATAAGAAAATTCAATAGTATGAAACTTTCTTACCATACCAAAAATGAAACATACATATCACATCATAAAAATGCATGTTTCTACATAAAGCAAACTATACACTGCTATGTGAGAATACAAAAAAATGCACAAACCTCATCATTGTATATAGAAGAGTACAATACAAAGAGTTTCATACATGGATATATAGTCCACACTACTGTACATGAAAATATACAATAACCAGGCACTGAAGGATTTTCCCTTCTCTACTCTCTCTCTTCGTGCTCATCTAGGGTCTTGTACTTTTCACTTGTAATGAAATAAAGTCAATACAGAACTAAGTGGGAAGCCTTTACACTTCCCCTGCTAGATGGTTGACAAGTGCTACACTAAAGGAGAGGAGTGGGGTACAAGGCAACTTGCAACACTGTTAGTCTCATGCATGCTTAAAACAACACATACCATATCACCCATAAAGCTAACATATGATCATACAAGCATAGACAAAGCCACGGTTTGACATCATTTATCATGCCCATGATATACCATAAGTAGTCCATGATCCACACAATCATAATCCAAATAGAACACCTATTCCCAACAATATGACTCACAAACCAATACTATCACATACATAGCCCATGTGGTTGCTAGCATATCTACACTATGCGTAGCATGTGAGATGTTGCCATGAGTACTCACAACAACCATTTTTTGCAAGTCTTTTATTTATCCAACCAGTGCTATGGTTCATCAACCTATGACCTGCAACCACTAGCCTTCTAGAGGAATGGCGATAGGGATGAACACACCTATGCCATAGACTAGTCATAGGGATGAACAAACCTATGCTCTTCCACCCTCAAGATGAGGCCTGAGATAGGAGCCTTGTTGATGCATCATAGTGGAGGTCAATCCATACTACCGCTAGGGTGCCTTATCACAAATCGGTTCACACCCTCATGCCAACATTACCTGCCAATGACCATCACAAGTGTCATTGCGAAAACATATACACAATCTAAATAGCTTAAGCCAACATAGGTCATAAACGCCACATATCCAAAGAACATAACCGCACATCTCCATCCCTAACAGTTATGGTCATTCCATGAAAATAGTACTACAATGCAACAGAATAACATGGAGAGCTCAATATGAAAAAATAATATAATGTTCCTCAAAAGGCACATCCATACAAATGACCACTAGAATAACCTTCAAAATGATATATGTCCAAAGAGAAAACTAATCCCATAATTAGAAAGTACATTTCACAATGATCCCAGTAGCACTAATTTTACCTAAATTAGACTTTTGGAAGAAAATTTATGTGCATTCAAAGTTTGATTAACAAAATAGTATTTAAATAATATTTGGAATGTCCAAAAAAACACTCGTGCCCCACTAGGCCCCAAAAATAGCATATTCCAATCATACAAGGCTCATCAACACCACAAATCACATTCAACAAGTCCACATTAGCCCATACATTCCATAGATATTAATAAAAAATTCATAACCAAAATTGTACAATTTCGGAGAACATGCAAAATAACATGCCTATGCTCTAACTTTGAGCTAACCACCCTACATGTCCCCATCGTGTGATCATATATACTAATCTAGCACAAAAATATAGGGAAAAAGTAAAGACAACCCACCAATTAAAATTGTTGGGGTAGAAAGGCCAAAATAAGAAGAAAATCTTTAAAAATATGGCAAGACTCCGTTTTACTCCCAACAAGTTCTACACCTACATAGATATGACTGCAACAATCCCACATCTAGGTTCAGAGCAAGAAAAACTTATCTAGAAGGCTTAGAATCTAGAAAAAACAAATGAAGAAAAAGAGAAGGAACAACCATAACCCTCATTTTTGTTGCACCATACGATCAACAAGCTTTACTAGTTTCTCAATATAACTAACATTAGACTATAGTTGTATTCTTGAATGGCTAATCACATGCTGTTCATTAGGCACATAACATTGTAACATAGATACATGAAAGAAATCATGGACATGTGCCAAATGAGGAGGTAATTCTATATGATAGGTCACTTTCCCAATCTGTTGTAACACTTGAAATGGACTAATGTATCTAGGAGCCAATTTTCCTTTTTGGCCAAATCGAGTAAGGACTTTCAAAGGAGAAACACAAAAAAATGCATGATCTCCAATTGAAAAATTTAGTGGCCTTTGACATTGATTGGCATAGGCTACTTGCCTATCCTATGCAACTCTCAACTTGTCTTAGATCTCTCAAATCTACTTTGTAGTCTACCTCACCAAATGTGTGCTCACTTGTTGACAATCTTCTATGGTATCCCAACATAAAGGTGTTCTAAATGGCCTACCATATAAAATCTCATATGGTGCTACTTGCAAACTCTCATAATAATTATTTTTATATGAAAATTTAGCTAATGGTAGCATCTGATCCCAACCTTTTCTATACTGCAAAGCATAGGCTCTCAACATGTCTTCTAGAATCTGATTCACCTACTCAGTTTGACCATTAGTTTGTGGATGATATTCCAAACTTATATTTAGCTTTGTACCCATATCCTTTTGAAATGCCTACCAAAAATGTGACTTGAATTGAGCATCTCTATCACTAATAATTCTTCATGGCACACCATGCAATCGCACTATCTCTACAAGAAAGAGATGTGCAGTTTCTACTACACTTATTGATGATCATGTGGCAAGGAAATGGGTAAACTTTATTAACAAATCAACAAATACTAAGATAGCATCATGAACACTACGAGCTCTCAGAAGACCAACAATGAAATCCATACCAATGGCATCCCATTTCCATTGAGGAATATCATGGGAATGAAAATATCCCCTAGGTCTTTGATGCCCTATCTTCACTTGCTGAAAAATTAAACAATGAGATGCATATTCTCCTAAATTCCTCTTCATGCTAGGCTACTAACACATCTATTGTAAATTTTAAAATATTTTCTTACTACCTAGATGCATTTGGTATTTTCTCATGTGAGCCTCATCCATCAATTGAATTTGAAGAGCTTCTAGAACAAATGCTTGGCCATTCCTCCATATGACTCCATGACTATCCATAGAGAGTGGTCCATTAGAGGTACTTTGTTGCCTCAATGTCTAACACCAAGGATCATGTTGTTGTTGCTCTCGTATCTACTATTTCAAATATAATTGGATTGTCAAGTTATTAAGCTTACTCATCACCCTACTTAATGCATCCACTACTTAGTCTTTCCAGACTTGTATTTAATAGTGAAATCAAAATCAGTAAGAAACTCCACCCATCTACATTGTCATAGGTTTAACTATGGCTGACTCATAAGATATTGGAGGCTCTTATGGTTAGTCCAAATAGTCACCTTATCTCCATATAGTTAATGTTGCTAAATCTTCAATGCAAAGATCACTACACCTAATTCTAGATCATGCATGGGATATCTCATTTCATGTGGCATCAAGTGATGGGATGCATAAGCTAGAACTTGTCCATCTTGCATTAACACACAAAAAAATCCATCCCCTGAAGAATTAGTACTAACATCATATGGATGTTCTGGTGTAGGAGATATTAGCATAAGAGAAGTCACCGATTTATGCTTCAACTCCTCAAATGAAACTTGGCAAGTTGGGCTCCAAGTAAAGTTAGCCTCTTTTCTCAATAGTCAAGTCAAAGGAGATGCTTTGTGAGAGAAATGTTCCACAAAACTCTAGTAATATCCTGCTAACCCCAACAAGCTTCATACCTCCACTATTGATTTTGACCTAGGACAATCATGAAAAACTACAATCTTTGCAAGATCCACAGAGATACCAATCCATAACACCACATATCCTAAGAACTAAATCTTTGATTGTCAAAATGAACACTTGGATGGCTGAACATATAGTTGGTACTCCCTCAGAGTTTGTAAAACCATCTACAAGTGCTCTGCATGCAATTTCTCATGAGGAGAATATACTAAGATATCATCGATGAACACAATCACAAACTGATCTAGGAATGGAAGCATCATGCTATTCATGAGGTGCATGAAAACTACTGGTGCATTTGTCAATCCAAAGGGTAGCACCAAAAACTCATAGTGGCCATACTATGTTCTAAATGATGTCTTTGACACATCTTGCTCACTAACCCACACTTGATGATATCTAGAATTGAGATTAATCTTTGAGAATACATGAGCTCCTTGAAGTTGATCCAACAAGTCATCAATGCATGGCAAAGGATATCTAGTTTTCATAGTCACTTGGTTTAATTTCTTATAATCTATGCATAACTGCAAACCCCCATCCTTCTTTTTTAAAAATAGCACTGGTGCACCCCATGGTGATACACTGGGTCAAATAAGACCTTTATCCAACAATTACTATAGTTGAATCTTTATCTCTACTAGCTCTATGGGAGACATCTTGTGTGGGGCCTTTGAAATAGGCTTTCTACTAGGTTTAAGTTCAATCTCGAACTCAATCTCTTACCTAGGTGGCAAACTTGATAATTCAGATTGGAATAAATTAGGGAATACATGAGCCATAGGAATTTGATCTATTTCCACCATATTTATTTTATAGATTGTAGCCACAAAAAATTCATGCCCTTTTTGAAGCATCCTACGGTACATCCAAGAGGAGACTAAATCCAGGTGCATAGTCCTTGGATGAGTTTGTACCTCAATGAGAGCACCATCAACTGATTGTAATTGTAGGAGCTTTTACTGATAATCCAAACTAGCATTGAACTATGACAATCAATGCATTCCTAAGATAACATCATAGATTCCAGGATCCATAACATATAAATTACTAATCCATTGCACACCTTCCAACTCTACTAGCACATTCCTACACACTTGATCAACTTAGGTTTCATGACCCCCAGTAGAAAAGATGATCAACCCAAGAGAAAGAAAATGACACACAAGAGCTACATGATGTGCAACTGTAGGATCTATGAAAGAATGGCTAGCACCAGGATCAAATAACATTAACACAAAAAAGTCCAAAATCATACCTCCTATCTTCATCACTATGTTTAACTACACATCCAAAGGCTGGTCTATTAAGGCATACACCCATCCTTGAGTCATCTGGTTTCCTACTCTAGGCTAAGTGACGAGTGCTCCCTATTCTCCCTGAACTAGAGGTCAATGTCCTCAATCCCTACCTCCTCCACTACTACCTACCTACTTTGGGCACTCCTAAGCTTGATGCCCTAGTTGCCCATATGTAAAATAGTTCTAGCAATTCCTCTGTAGATGACCAAGCTACCCACATCTATTACAAATAATAGCTCCATGACCAGCTCCAATAGTAGGACCATGAGCAGGTGTTGGATGCTCTCCTCCATGCCCATGAGCTTTCTTAGAGGGTCCAAGTGTATCTCCTAATGTTGGTTCTCCCTTATACCATTGTCACCTCTCTCTATGCATTGTATCCTCCCATAGACTCCTTTCTAAATCCATGGCTACTACTCTAGCTTCATCATAGGAAGTCAATTTGAGTGGTAATAGATGATCTTTCAAAGATGGTCTCAAGTCTCGAACAAACTTGTTTGCTCATGCTTAAGCATCTATTTGCATCTAAGGTACATAACTACTTAGGTTAGAGAAACAAGCATCATACTTTTCCATAGACCAACTACCCTAATACAAATGGTAGAACTCGTCCTCCTTAGCCTATGCATATTGGCTAGACACATAACGACCTCTAAAAGATGCTAGAAAATAATCCCATGCCACCTCTTGACTTGCCCATCCCTTGGCCTATTCTTTAGTTTCCCACCAACATTGGGAAATACCAACCAATTGATAAACTACCAAGGGAGTCTTCTGAATCAATGAACAATCCATCAAATCAAAAGCCTTTTGCAATTCCTCCAACCATTTTGTAGCCACAATGGGATCCTTAGTTCCATAAAATTTTGGAGGTCCCAATTTCCAAAACTACTCCACTAGTTTCCTATTGATAGGTTGCCTGTTTGATTCTCTGGGACCTTCACTACCACTACCACTTCTCACTTCCATAATCTTAGGAACAAGATCAGGAGCATTACTAGCTACAACATGCTACTGTAGGATCTATAATAGCTATTGTATAATCTTTGGCTACCTATTTGTAGGACCATTGCTAGATGTTTGAGGAGGCTGCTCCTATCCATCATTAGGCCCTTTTGGTCTACAGGCCCCATGAGCACCATGACCACATCTACTATACATCTATGTAACCTAAAATTACACAAATGGATGAGTACCTCTACCATCATACAATATTGGAGTAAACTAGCTCTAATACCATAATGTAAAACCCCATCCTAGCTAGGCCAAGGTGTTACAATTAATTAGTAGGAATTGTAGCCAAAACATAACTGTAGAGAACAAAAAAAAAACCAAAAATGCAAAATAAACTAAAAAAATATGTTAAAAATAAAAAATCTAAAATAAACCTCTAGGATTCTGGATAAAGGTCTTCTAGGAGAAAGCTTATAAGACTAGCCTCTAACATGCAAAGAATCTATTCTTTACTTTTATTAGCCTAATCTATCTCTTCAAGGTTTACACTTGTTAAGATGTTCCTCTTCTTAACATCTGTCTACTCAAGAGGCTTTTGAAAAAAGGAGGTAGTGGTAGCCTCTCTAGAAGTAGTAGTGATACAAATAGTATGGAAATCAGACACTACCAGAGAGTATTTGAATAGCTTAAAAGCATCATCTACATTAATTCCTTGCATAGACATTTCAAGCTTTTGACTCTTCATAGCTTCCTTCTACAACTGCTTGAGATAACTTTTCTTTTCTACCTTGTATTGTTGCTTGTGATCCTTTTGTTTCTTACACTACTTAAGAATCCAAGCACAATAATTTCTCTAGTCTCTAATCTTGCTAGAGCAACCTTGCCATGTATGACACTCCAATATCATGACCACTCAATCTTCTTAGTGCGTAGGGAGTCTCTATTGGCTACATGAGCTTTTATAAACTCCTTATGATCTCTAAGGTCCTAATTTCGACTACCTATCACTTATATTCTTTTTTTAGGACCATAATCCTCTTCCATAGAAATTCATTGTGTGGACATTTTGATGTGTCAAAATGTTAAATAACATGGAGTCAAAGTTTATTTTCATGGTTGTGTGATTATTGTGTTTGTAGGACAACATACATGGGAAACTAAGATGAGTTAAAGCCTACATATATGCAAGAAATGAATTGGTTTAGAGCTCAAAGGATAAGGTCATCCACAAGGTCTCAAATGAGCATGTAAGAATTCCCAAGAACATGGACAATGACTAGATATTGTATAAGCAAAGTTGTCATCATTAAAGCATGTTGAAGATCAAGGTTGTGGACAAGGAACAAAGAATTCAAAGGATAAAGAAAGTTGAGGAAAGAAATCTCTAGGAAATAGTAGACACCTTGGAAGAATTAGAGTGAAGTCAAATAAAGATGGCTTCAAGAAACAACATACATCTTTCATTAGGTAAAGACATCTTCACCAGAGAAAGATGTCTTAAGAGAATGTAGGCCAGATTTAGAAAGACATCTTCCATGATGTCTCCCATTAGATAAAGACATATTTCCTAGACAAATACATATTTCTAGAATACAGGATCAATACAAAAAGATGTCTTAAGTATGAAGAAGAAGTCTTCCATGACTATTGGCTAGCTATTACATGAGTTCAAGATGGATTTGAAAATATGGAAGCTATAAGAAGACATCATATGCATTGGAAAAAGTGCAAGCTTATGTGTAATCATTGTACAATAATTTTATGAATCATTTTAATATTTGTTCCTCTTTATTATATCATCATTTTTTCATTATAAAGTGTGTTGTATCTCAACATACAAGGATTAACAAATTGAGTTGCATTTATCCCTTATAATTGTTCTTCCTTGAAACTTGTAGGATTGATGTGATTCTTTTGGGAAGGAATCTTGCTTGAACTTGTTGAGATCCTATAGAATTAAGTGATTGGTGTTGTGGCAAAACACTCCAAAGGGGAGCTTAATATTGTAAAGGTTGTGGAAACCTGAAAGCCACATTCCAAGCCCAATGGGACCTTGCAGGGTTGAGTGGTTGGGATTGTGAAATAACACTCTAAAGTAGGGCTTGAAGATTGTATAGGCTATGGACCCTTCAATCCACATTTAAAAGCAACAAAGTTCAAAGGTGTGCTTGGGATCTATCCTTTGAGTGTGGAGTACCCAAGTTGAGAAACCATGTATTTTTGGTGTGTGTGCTTTGTCTTATAAAGGTTTTACTTGGAAAATTTATTCATCCCCCAACCCCTTCTAAGTTCAACAACCCATACATTGGAGTGTTGGCACTCCCAAGAAGTCCTGGCACATGAGGGGATACACTAAGTGGCTTCTTCATATAACCTTTGTGGAACATTTTTCACATCAAGTGGCAAGATTTACAACTCATCAAGTTAAACATGATGCTGAGAATTTCATCTAACCTTGGACACTATAAAAAACCACAATAAAAACATACACATAAAAAACAGGAAGAAACAAATGTGACTAAGAAAACATTTTAAACTACTAAAACCATGTAAGCATAAAATGTAGAAAGTCATAAAAAAGTATATGAAAAAATATAAAAATATATAAATGGTAAAAAAACACTCAAGCCAAAATATGCTAACTATACTTACTAGCATCTAGAGCTATTTTTTGCAATTGATCAATCATGTCCTCCATCATGTCTTGCATGAACTCAGTTTTGTTTAGAACCTTAGCCCACAGTTTCAAATAAAACATAGAGGTGGATGCCTCTAGAAGAGTTTCAAGTACTATGACAAATATATTTGTCAATGCAATTGAAAAAGTTAATATTTCTAAAATAAAATTTAACATAAAGCTATAAAACAAGATGCATAAACTAAAATGAATAAGTACTTGTAAGACCATGTGGGATGTCAATAGGAGGTGTGTCATCAAATGTCAAATCTTCAAATATAGCATCCAACACTTCCAATGCTTCATTAGTTACCCTTTTGTTCTTGTCTTGCTATCTTAATGCTTTCTCTTCTTCACATCTTTTCTTTGCCTCTATTGTTGCTTGGGATACTAGTTCTTCTTGCTTACCTGTAAGAATTGCAAAATCAAAATGTAGGCCAAGTTAGAAAATTTTATGTAAAAAAAATATATAACAACAAAATTTAAAATTTTTTTAAAAAATAAAGAATGACACAAGAAACAAAAATAAAATTAAAAAAATGCATATTAAACATACCTCAAATAGTATGATGTGCCTTGAAGAACCTAATGGATATCTTTTTTATTGATGGTTATTCAACAATAGAAACTATTTCTTCAACTAGTGGCTTTTGAACTTTGCTTTGGCTACACCATCAACTTCTACATGCACCTCATTAGCTCTATTGGTACTTCCATGAGTAATATGGGGTTCATTCCTCATGCTATCAAGGGAAGAACAACACATACCACTAAATATCTTAGTGGTAACTAATAATGATTCTCCAACACCTTCAATTGATGGATCTTGGACCTGCATAATCAAAATAATATGTTTGACACAAGGCTTGGAAAATTGAAAGAAATAATAAATCATCCAATTTTCATCCTTTTTGACCACCAAGAATTCCACAAACCTTCTTAGATATGTAGCACAAAATCCAAAGTGCATATGACATATTATATCAAGGTTTTTATGAAATTTTTGAATCTCCTCCCATAGCCTAGAGACCAATAATGTAGCCTAGTTGAACTTATTACCCTCAATGGGGACATTCTTCATTATCCAAAGCTGCGAAATACCAAGGATATTTTTCTATGATAGTAACAAGGGAAATGCTCTAGGTTAGAACAAAGGATGTGTTTGGTTGACTTGTATTACCATCCATCGATCTAAGGTCAATGCCTTACTAGCACAATAATTAAGCCACTCCTCAGCCTCCTCTCTAGGGCTCAGCTCCCTCCCTACTAAAAGATTTATTGTAATTGTAAGATTTGTGTTCCATGCACTACAATCTTGCATACTTTGGCTTTTGGAGCTGAAAAATGCCATAAAACTTTTTGTTGCCTCACTTCCCAAGTGGAAAAAGTTACATCATGTCTATATTTGGGCTTGGGAAGGATAAAAATGCCTTGGGAGTTGCCAAAATTGGCATTTTCATGGGTTTTTGTAGGGATATAGCCTCAACTACACTAGAACCATCTATTTCCAATGTAGATGGTGTTGGAATGTTACTCTTATTTTAAACTCTATGTAGTTACCAAAAAACCCAGTGTAGATGCAATGTTGGAATTGTTGGAATTTTCCATTTCATTTTACCAATAGTGTCTAGTGTAGTCACCCCAGGTCTTTAGTAGTTGCAGCATGGCCAGCATAGATAGCAGTTTTCAATAGTTTCTAGTAATTTCAATGTAGTTCACCAAGGTTAGCATAGTTGAGATAGTATCAATGTAGTCACAAAAGTTTGTTTAATATTTATAGTAAATGAATGAGCTTTGGTGACTATAGCATATTTAAAGCTTACTATAAAAAGCCAACTACACTGAGAGTTTATGACTGTTACACCTACAATTAGACATCAATCTGTAAGCAATCATGATAGTGATGCATAGATCCAAAAAAAAAAAACAATTCCACACCTATAAAAACCAAACATAAATACCTTATTTTGGTTTCACAACTTAGAGAAAGTAGTTCCATAACTTGAAATAATTTTTGTAACTAAGAGAGCCTTAATAATCTTGCAACCTCTTTGGTAGTGAAACTAGTATCTACACTAGGCATAGAGACTCCCAATGTGACACCACTTCACCAAAGATGTAATACCAATTCGTGATCATAGTTGTAATTTCTAGTAAGAACTAGTAAGGAGTTGTTATAAATTGGAGTTGGCAAGTATCCAAATCATGGGGTTTGAGTGCTACTAGCTCTAATGGACTTCAAGCTCCTACTCAATTACTTCTTGTACACCTAGCACACAAATTTGTACCTCTTGAATCCTATACTTTATTTTCCATTTTAATAAAGTTACATTTATCATTGTGTAGATTTAAGTTCATGTTTTCATTTCTATATTTTTTTTGATTTTAGATCTACAATTCCATTTCCATTTCCACTATCATTTACATTTTCATTTACATTTCCATATATGTTTTCATTTACCTATTTATGTATGTATCCATTTACACTTTTGTAAGTCCTTGTGTGATTGACCAAACTATCTTGGTTGTCTTGAATCTCATTTTTAGGAGGCCCTTAGGATTCAAGGCTAAAATTATTGTCATGCCTAGTGATGAGTGGTGAGGTACCCCTATACTGAACCATATGAATTACAAGCGTTCATGCGCAATTTAGTCAAATTCCATGAATGAGACTAGTTGTGGTATCTAGATCATTATGCCTTGATTGTAGTTTGTTGTCTTCCCACTTGGACTAGTGGTAGCTTTGTCATGTATGGTTTAGTCCAAAGTGAGGCATATGATGTGGTTCGTAATTCTACACTATGCTACTCCTGATAAAAGAAAGAGATAAATTGATTAATTAATGAAAAATGAAAACAAAGTATAAATTAGCCAAATGAAATGGTATCTACTCTTAATCATCTATACACATATTGGACTTCATGGAACTACTTCTAGGATTGCTAAGTGTACATCACTAGTTATGCCAAATGATACACCTTTGGGTTACCAAGTACTTCCACTTAAATGCTTGTGATTAAGGCATACACATTCTGCTTAATGAAAAGAATAGTAAATAACAATAAATGGAAATTTTTAATTAAAGAAAGCAATAAATAATTAAAACAACAATATTAGTCTAAGTGGATGCTACAATGACAGAAGTAATCTCAATTTTTATTACTAGTGATGTAATGTGTCCAAGTACATCACACTCAAGCAAAGGTGTCATATGATTACAAACATCACACTATGGGCATGCATTGGAAATAATGGACTGGAAAGACATACCTGAAAATTGAAACTATCTATTACTACTTTCTAAGTTCTCTCATCCAAAAGCCCAAGTGCAGTATTTATAGGCGAGATCCAAATGAGGTGATGTTGGGTATCCGATGTTGTTTATTAGCCTCAACATCGGGTACGTGATGTTGGGACTCTAATGTTGCATATTTGATGTTGGGGTCCATCAAATCTCAACTCATCATACCCCCATGATTGAATGAAAACTCATCCTAGAGTTAAACAAAGATGAGGAATAAGTTCTTTACAAAATATTGGGTAGGTATGGGATTATTGACTAACTTGAAAAATGGAAAAAATAACTGACTCTTTGCAAGTTGTAGTGATGTAGTATAAAAATGGAACACATTATTACAAAACAAAACAAAAACAAGATTGGGAAGCTCATGTAGTGCCCGAAGGTGGTGGCTCTTCCATTGGTTGCTTTCCTTTGTCATTAGGCCACTAAAATTTGTAATGGTTGAGCAAGGCCAACAAATTTTCCTCCTTCGTCCTTCCATCATGCACCATCCAGGCTATTCTGCCAATATGTGCTAATGCTGGTACATCCCAAGGACATGGTAGTTGTGGAAACATTTGATTTGCCTTGATGTACCATGCCATGAACTGCTATCATTCCTTCTCTAAAGCCCCAGCTTTATCCCTTGGCTCATGATAATCTATTAATCTCTAAGCTAGGTTTTAGGCTACATCTTTCTGTGCTTGGTAGCTAGCTTTGACCACCTCTAATTTTGAGTTTTCCATTTGTAACTTTTGGAAAGCATCCTTCCAATCCACAAACTCTTTCTCATATAGCATGTAGGTCATTTCCACTTGCTTCTCCAACTTACTTTGAGGATGACCTACTGTTAACATGGTAAGGTTTGCATATATGAGGTTAGAAAACACCATGTATTCCTTCAAATCTTCTATCTATAGATCCTTATTTTTAACTTCTACTTATTGAACCATGGCATGATTGTCCAAAATGCCATGCCATTTAGAATTTTGTGCTACCAAGGAGCTAATGTGGGCCTTGGCCATCTTGATTTCCTTCTCATTAATTTCCTTATGCATGCCAACCTAGTCATGAAAGTGTTCTTTTAACTTCTCATGTTTCTTAGCCTCATTCTACTATGCATTGATCTTGATTGTTCCTTTTTACAAATAGAGTATACCTCCTTCATAGAGAGAGTTCTATTTTCTTGGGCCAATCTATTCATATCTTGGTTGACCCTCACTAGTTGTTCTTTTAACTGGTGGAAACTTTCTTCCAAAATGTTCTTTCACTTCTCCACTATGATCAACTAGGAATTCTTCACAACAAGCTGCTTATTCTCTTCTTGGATAATGGTCAATGCCTTTTTATGTGCATGTATTTGCACATCTGCAATGGAAGCATTCCAGACCACCATATCCTTTTCTTGCTCTACAACTACTCTTTCTTTCACTAGCTTGGCAAGATCTTTTGTCCAAAATTATTCCAATTGGTTAGGTGTGACACATCAGGTAGGATCCTACCATTCAGCATGCAAAGCAGCTAGCTCTTCTTACAATCTTTGTACTTTAGCTTTTGCATGTTATACCCTGACCTTAGCCATGAGCAACTTTTCTTTAGTAGTGATGAGGTCTGATTGAGCTATAGTGACATCACTAGGGATGTCAAATAGAGTGGTCATCACTTAACCTATCTACAGCAAATGATCAAGCATGTCCTCATGCATTGCAAGAGTCATTGAGGTCCCAACTAGCATTTTTGCATCTCTATTTCTTACCAGATCAGTCAGAGGCATAACAAGAACATTGAATGACTCCTTGATGTAATTAGTAATCACCTTTGCTATGCTTGTTGTGTCCACATGTTGTAGCATAACAACTATGGTTCCTTCACTAGTTTCCAAAGTGACTTGAAAGGATGTAGCATTTCTAGAGATCTGGCATGATCATTGGGATCCCCCTCCTTCAAACTAAATTGAGATCTCTTTCCTTGTTGATTTAGCTAATATGGTGGTCCATATAGTGTCGTCTATAACCAAAAAGAGATTGGCCTCATCCCTACTTCCCCAGTTGATAGTTTCAGTGATTCTTTGTAGGTGGCTTATCAATAGTCTATAATCTTGTGGTGGTGGCAATGTAGCTTATTGCATTTCAATTCTTAGTTCTACCTCCTTTTCAGCTTCTTGCTCCTCACCAAAATCTTGGTGTTGCAATTTTGAGGAGCTTTGTAAAGGAGGCATGCTAAGCCTTTTGAAGTTCATCATTAGTATATTCTAAGATTCCCATGTGCTTGCATAGCTTTCTGATCATACAAGGGAACAGAAGTGTTGGTCTCCTTGATTTCATTTCTTCAAACTACTATTGAATTTTTGTGAAATAGTATTGGGGAAGGTTAATTAAAAATGTTTCCATTAAGATGGGGCTTCCCCTAGCTGCATAAGTGGAAATGTGATTAAGTCCTTTGGTGGGAAATAGGTGGTATGTCCCAATCTTGAAGTAGATTCTCTCTTCCAAAGTCATCTCATTGTATGAATTATCTTCTTTGCCACACAGTCTCTTCATTTTGGAGTTAGATCTAGTGGACAAGTGAGAAACCTTCACCCCTTCATTAGGCAAGCTAAGAGTTTTAGCTATATCTTTGACTATGTAAGAGACATTCATCCCACAAATGTTCTTAGTGGTACCTTCATCCTTATTGTGCTAGAATTGATAGAATTTCCCTAGGTACCATGCACCACTATTTGATAGCATCAACCATAATGGAAATGCTTTGAGTTGCATGTGCATCAATTTTAGGGAAAATTCCACGAAAAGCCGAAGTTCCTTTCCACAATGATCAAGGTCAATGTGAACCTTTCCAAGATGGTAGTGAGGTAGTCATGGGGCAACATGATATGTTGTTCATGTTCTATCTCTTTCTATGACCCATCACAACTAGTTCATTTTTCATTATATGTGGCTTAAAATAATGGTTTTAGGCTTGAGGATTACAAAAATTGGACATCTAGCATTATTGTTAGTGATTTTGCATTATAAATCCTAAGGTTTTTTAACATCCTTACCCTTATGATACTTTTTGGATGATAGAAAACTTTTGCAATTCAACGTAAAGTTTGCATGAAAGCATCCCCCATGACTAAGTTGAACACTTTGGATTTAGATAGATTTAAATGGTATAGAAATTAGAGTGTTAGAGAGCTAGATATCACAAGTGGTAGATGGAGGCATAGAGCTGTAAGTCATGAGAAAAAATTGCAACAACTCCCCTAGTAGAAAATGAGAAAAATGAAGTTCATGTTGCACAGGGATCAACTATATATACTTTTTTTTAAGACTTGATGTTGGGTACACAACATCATGTATGCAATGTCGGGTTGGACTCGATGTTAGGTACATGACATTAAGGTCCAAAAATTTCAATTTTTATGGGGCCAAAGGACATGCAAGCTAAAGCTCTAGGTTTGATTGGAAAGGTGAAAGTTAACTTTTGTAGTTTGGGTAAGTGAAAAATTAAGTGGAGGCACCAAAAGTAGGAAAAGGTGAAGTTGTCAATATTAAAAGTATGAGAATGAGCAAGAAAAGGGCATTGAAAGCATGATTGTGGGATAGAGTATATTTATGATAAGGGAAACAATAAAATATAACAAATGGAGTGCATGGAAGGTGAAAAATGATGTGTTCATGTTAAACAAGTACAAGTTACAAAAGTTACATAAGTGGATCCTCCCCAAAGTAGGCTCTAGCCCATGATGCCCTTGTGTAACCATGCCTATAATGTCCATAGGTACTAGAGGATTTGAATGCAGCACATACCTCTAAAACAAAACACACATGTTAAAACAACCAAATTGAGATAACAACTCTATGTTACACAAAACCATAAGTTATGAGCATCTGGACAATAAGATGAGATGGACCACAAAAGGGATCTTAGAAATCAGGACATAAGGTGACGTACTATGATCACAATGAAACCGTGTGTGTTATTAATGGTTAAGTAACCATGTGTCATTATTTCCAAGATTCCAACCAAGTCTAAACCACCTTTCAATGACATTACATCATTTCATCCCATCGACAAACAACCATAAGACTATCAAAGTTGCAAGGAGTAACATCACTTGGTGTTTTGTCCAAGGAAAGAGCGTTACTATGGCACAATTATGGTTTTTTTCTCTTTTTATTTTTTTTGATGGTTTTAAGAAGTCACCAAACTTTAGGCATGGGTACATGTCTTACCAGTGGGACCCATAGAAGCTTATTTAGTGTTGTGTGAAGTTTCTCTTACTCCCATTTTTTGTTAGATCTACAAGGATATGGTTACAACCTTAGCAACTTGATAAAACTCATAGAAGTAGCCAAAGAGAATCCAAAAATCCTCTTGATGTCACACCCTTTACATTCCTTCTTGGTTCTACACTCTTCCATCTAGACACAATGATTATAGATTTATTATTAGGTTGGATGATGAAAAATATTACCATTATGACTAGAGAAATAACCTCTTATTAATGGAATGGGTGGATGGATGGCATGGTCTTAGTGTTTGAATAATTAGTCCCTTGTGACTCAATAACATAGAGAAAAACCTCATCTCAATGGGCAACATGATTAATATTGAGATTACATACAAGAAAATTAAATTCACAACTAGATAAAAAAGTAGAAAAAATAGGAAAATGATAAAAAATTATAAAACAAAAAGGTAAAAATCACTTAAAAATATTTAAGATTAGAATGGGCCCTGGGGGGGGGGGGGGGGGGGGGGGGGGGGGGGGGGGTAACCCCCACAACTAAACACTTGACCATGGTTAGGATTAATAAGTGGATGAAGAGGATTAATGCATGTATGAGACATTAGGAACCCATCATGCCCTAGTCATTGGGTGCTTGTTAGTGGTGTGGTGGCTAGGTAGAAAAATTGTTGGTTACACACCTAATTGTTATATGTGTGGTGAGTTAGGCTATGGGATGTGTGAACATTATGGATGGCTAGCCCATGATTGCACCCTTGAGCATGAGCTGGTATGCATGGATTCATGTGTCTCCCCACATTCATATATTCATTACTTGATTGTGTGATTAGAGTACGGGCAGATGGTGGCCCTTGTGTATGGTCGGAGGACATTGGTTGAGATAGGGAAGGTGATACACTGGATTAGCCTTATGTTGGCATAGATGATGTGGTGGTTCCATTCATAGTTTGCCTTAGCTTACAACCTTTCCTCTAGAATGGACATTTCTGGTGTGTCTTTGCACATTTGTAGCACAAGTAGCATTCATTGGTTGATATTAAGGCACTGAACCTTCTTGAGTTACTAGTGATGGTGTATATGGAGGTGGATGATGAGAATATTGAGGGTAATTTGAATGGAAAGAAGCATGAGGTTGTGATTCTTTAGGAGATGTCATGTATTGATGGTACTTGGGAGAGTGGTAGTAGTGATTTGAAGTGGAGGATGTTGAACTAGTTGGAGAAATAGGGTGTTGAACATAATATCCATGATGTTTTGATGGGCATGGCTAATTTGGTGGTGGCCTCCCCCATGACTGTGAATGTTGCCACTACAGTTGAGGATGTTTAGGCTGGTAATAAGTCCCACTAGGATGGTACAATGGATTGTGGAACTATATAAAATTACCTTGTGGGAGAGGAAGTCTCCCAGGCATGTGCTTTTGCACAAACTTTGGAATTAAGGCACCTACTCAATACTCTTGTAGATGCAAAAATATGGGTCATTGGCCCTTTGGATGGTCATATATGCATAGGTCACACCCATCATCTTCTTTTGTGGTGGATTTTGTAGCCTCATTTTCATCAACCACTTTTCTCATCTACCAAAAAGTGTTCTTAATTATTTCTTGGTCTTGAGTCCTCTGTTGATTGTGATTTCCTAGCTTGTATTACATGAGCTTCTCTACAATCATCTCAACAAGAGTTGTGCTGCTATCATTTACCCATTTGAACATCCTATTAAATTTTTTTTCTAAATCATCTATATACTCCTTCATCGAAAAAGTTTGTTGTGGAATCACCTTATCAAAGGTAGTTTCTTTTTCCTTATCATAAATTTGGACCCCCTTCAATTGAAGAGTTGGGTCCCATTGATGTTTTCTGACATTCTCCCATTTACAGTTTTCTCCTTCTTCCTTTGTTACATGCATTATTAGCTCTTTGATCCTATGGACTTGGAGCTCATATAATTTCCCTAGGGTATACATCCCAAGGGTCACCCTTGTTTCATTATGAAGCCCATCTATGTGTTAAAGTTGCTCTCCCTTAGTGAAACCATGGCCTAGAAATTAATTCAATAAGGCATAATATCTATCTAAGGTCATGTTCGATTCTAGTTTTTAGTTTGACCCTTTAATGGAGCTTTATCTCAATACCTATGTTTATCTTCGTCAGAACTAGATGTTGAAAGGAAAGAAGAAGATAAGAAACTAGAAGAATCACCATGGCTTGATCATATGATTTATCGTTTCTTGGTTTCGAGGAGGTCTTAGGCCTTGAGGCCTCCCCTAGTCTAGGACCTACATAATCTTCTCTAAGATTATCTACCTTAAGTGAACGTAGTCTTTGAGTGTCATTAGGGTGGTCATGATCATAAGAAACCCATGCATAAGGTTGATAACTCCAATATTCTTCATCATATTTCTCATTAGTTCTCTAATGAATGTGTTCACTATATAGCGCATGATCAATTTCATGTGAGAGAGACATTGTTCTTGGTTTATGGTTGTGTGACTCAATATTTTTTGAAAGATATACTGTTAATATCATTATAGCAATCGTGTATAATATAACTAATCTAGATAACTAGCACCATCCCTAGCAATAGTGCCAATGATGAGCAACAAGGTACCCCTACACTTAACCATATGAATAATAAGCATTCACGTGCAATCTAATCAAATTTCATAGATGGGACTAGTTGTCTTATCTAGATCATTATGCCTTGATCTTAGTTCACTATCTTCCCACTTGGACTAGTGGTAGCTTTGTCATGTATGGTTTAGTCCAAAGTGAAGCATATGATGTGGTTCCCAATTCTATGCTATGATACTCTTGATGACAGAAAGAGATTAATCGATTAACTAATGAATAATGAAAATAAATTCTAAATTGGCCTAAGGCAATGGTATCCACTCTTAATCATCCATACATGTCTTGGACTTCATGGAGCTACTTCTGGGATTACCAAGTGATGTGCCAAATGATACACCTTTGGATTACCAAGTACTTCCACTTAAACGCTTGTGATTAAGGCATACACATTCTACTTAATGACAGGAATAGTAAACAACACTAAATGGAAATTTTTAATTAAAGAAAGCATTAAATAATTAAAACAAAAATATTAATCGAAGTGGATGCTGCAATGATGGAAGTAATCTTGATCTTTATTACTAGTCATGTAATGTGTCTAAGCACGTCACACTTGAACAAAGATGTCACACGATTACAAACATCACACTACAGGCATGCATTGGGAATAACAGGCTAGAAAGAAGAAACTAAAAACTAAAACTATCTATTAATACTTTCTAAGCTCTCTCATTTAAAAGCCCAAGTGTAGTATTTATAGGTGGGGTCTAGATGAAGCAACGTTGAGTATCCATCATCGTTTATTAGCCTTGAAATTGGGTATACAACATTAGGCATATTTGATGTTGGGGCCCATCAAATCTCAACTCATCACCTAGGATATTTCAATTTTCATTCCAACAGCCAAATTTTCTAGGTCCAGCACTTGCTCTTGTAAAAACCTTAATGTCATTACAAGGTACTCCAAAGAGGTGGCTACATGTAGATTCATTAATGCTCAAGGTAATAAGCAAACCATGAACATGAGAGATGAATTGTTTTGATTTATTTGTCAAAGAAATCAATTACATTCATCATATTTGTAGTAGGCACTAATAGGATAGGAAGAATAAAAAAATTAAGAAAACTTGCATTGATGGTCCTTCGTTGGATCTTCCTAGATGTCTTGCTTGCCAACCACTCCTACATTGAGTCTATTTCACCCTACTTGAGAATGAGCTTCTCCTTCTCATGTCCTAAGGTGATCATAACAATGGTAGATCTAGGTGTATGACCTATAGCCCAACATGAACAACCCATTAGCCTTTCACATAAGTAGATCATACAAAACCAATAATAATAATAAACATAATGAATCAAAATAAATTTACAAACACAAAGTTAAAACTAATTAACCAATTAAGGCCAAAGTATGTGAAAAGAAAAAAAAAACTAGAAAACATTGACATTAATAAGAAAAAATTACAAAATAAAACAAATAAAATTACTTACTTAGCATAGGCAGTGTAGGGGCCCTAGAGATCATAGGTTCATATATGCTCATGTATAGGAGAACCCACCACGTATGAGAAATTCTAGTGGCTAAATACTTATGGTAGAATTGAGAAAACTATGAGGTATATTTACAAAACTCATCCTTTAGTTGTTGCAACACCACAAGTCTCACACCTGGGCCTTGTGTAAAAACCTCCTAGGTTGTGTATGCCAAAGGTAGCACTTGATCACTTTTGATCAATCCTCCATCATGTACCCTACACCTGTAACATATAAATATAAAAAACTATTAGACCCAAAAAACCTAATAAAAATAAGATCCAAATGAAAAATTAGGATGGAACTTATGCTTGAAAAAGGTAAAAAGTGCTAGGATTATTCTAAAACAAACTATTGATTTGGTTGCCTACCATTACAATGTTAACATTGTACTGAATGAACTTAATCATGTCCCAGATCTAGGATAACCAGTGCAACCTTGATGTGTATGAATCATTGCACCAATCACCTTCTACACAAATTCTAGGATCCTCTATCATGAACTTGATAATACAGCTAACAAATTCTAATAAAAGTGTCTCAACTATAACATCTGCAGTGTTAGTGGCCAAGTGTGACCACATAATCACACTAAAGTTCTCAAGCAAATATGTTGAGAACTCTTAGGTCCTAGGCCTGAACCATAAAGAGCCACAATCAAGGATCATGTTGGGAGGCAAACTATTTTGTGCAGGTACACCTATGCAGCATAAGATCCCAACTAACTCTATGACTATCAAGATAGGCTTCAAAAAGGTCTTGCATGACCAACAATAAAAAACATTAAAACATAGGACAATAATGAACAAAATCAAATAATTATCAAACAAAAAATAAAAATTTTAATGTCAACATTACCATATAAAATTACATATATACATACAAAACAACCAAACTTATTAACTTTGATCATAGAAAAAATCAAAATTTAACTTATTAATATTTTAGAAAAATTCACTGTAAATTATAAACAATGGTATTAAGCTTGTAAAAAATTAAAATATATTCTAAAAATGCTCCAACAAATATAATTAAATTTCAAACTTCAACTTGAATTTATTGAAATTTTTGCTAGAAAAACTAGTTTACAATGAAACAATTGTAGTAAAGATTTTGGAAAACCTAGAGAAAAATTTCAAAAAGTTAAAAAAATTATTTAAGACTATACTAAACCATGTTAATGACCTCTATAAGCCTTAGAAATAATTCAAAAAGCACAAAAGATGACCAACATAGCTAGTGTAGGCTAGGAAGCCTGCAAGCTCCAGAAATGAAACTACAACTATACAAGGTAGTTTACATGGCCGAAAAAATTCATGAAAAAATTAGAAGAAGTTTTTTCTAAATCTAGGTATTATAAAATAGCTTAAATTAAACCAAATCACATTTCAACATTGCAATAATAAGCATAAAAAATTTTGAATTGTGACTTGGTGTCACTTAGATTTTTTCTAAAAAGACCTAGTTTGTAGTGAAACAACTATATAAATACCCTTAGAAAAATTGTATTAAAAATTTAAAAAATTCCAAATATTGTGCAATGACCTTCTACACTATCTTAGAAATACTTAAGAGGTTGGGATGTTAGAGAAAATTTGCTGAGATAGGACAACATAGTAAATTTTTTGAGGTAAAAACATCAAAAATAAATAAAATGCTATGTATTGGTCTATGAAAAAAATCACAAAAGATTAATTGAAACTCTAAAAATATTTATTCCACCTTTAGTGTAATTTTTAAACCTCAAAAAATAGCCCCATGAACTCAAAAATTGCAAATCATGCATTGCAACCTTAATAAAAAATTCACAAATTTGGCTACTTTTTGGAAAAATTAGTGTAAAAAAAAATGAATAGAATGTGGTTGGAAAAAAAATTATATTATTGTGTGAAAGAGCCCCAAATCTAAAATCAAATCCTGAATGTAGCTAGAAAACCTAGATCCAACATTTTATACAAAGAAAGCCAAAGATTTTCAAACAAGTAAGCCTAGGCTATAGAAAATTCCTTCATACTTTAACAAAAATCAATAAAATACAGTGAAAGATGGGTATGTGGATATCATGTTTAAAGGACCCTCACCAATGGAAGGCTTAGGGAGTTAAGAGATGATCTTTATAGTAGCATCTACCTTCTTCGTATGGGGTTTTTTCTTGATGCTCATCTTTTCCTCAACATCTTGTAGAAATGTGAGTAGAACCTTCACTTCTTCTACAACTACACTACCTTTAGATGGATGAGGAATGGAAATACACTAGAAAATACTAAAATTTGAAGCCCAAAATAACCAAGCCTTGTTACCAAGTACTACCTCTACTAAGAATCAAGCTTGATAGGGTTAGATTCATGAAAGTGTTAATGCTTAGGCTTTCCTTATACTTATGCACTGGAATGGAATGTCATGACCTTAAAATTCCCACTTTACAATCATTGAAGTCATTGTTCATAAAAGGAAAGAAATTTTTACACTAGGCTTGCTTTGAATGTTTTTCTTGAATAGCCTTTTAAGCTTTAGTGGGCTCAACAAGATGCTACCTAAATAAACAATGAAAAATCCTAATACACTAGGACTTAAGGCTCCACCATATTTTTATATAGGGAAATCATGCCTAGCATGACATATAGGCCATGAAGTAAGATACAAGCTTCAATCATGAAACAAGTACACCTTTGGCGACTCATCTTTGATCCATGGTGGTTAGCAAAGTTCCATTCCATACTAGAACCCTTGGCACTATTACTAGAGACCTCTAAGTTCTTGAAATTAGTCCAAAACAACTAGAAAAAAATTATCCAAGGTTTTTTATTCTAGACATGTAGGAAAAATATGTTGGATAGTGTATGTATGAGAGAACCAAAGATAAAATACATAAATAAAACATTGAGTGACCTTCAAAATTGGTCAACCTAATCCTAAATGCTATCTAGAGCCTTCAACAACCATGAAACACTAAGGACCAAGTTAAAAAGTAATCAAAATCATTCAATCCTTGATTTTTATCCTAGGTACACAATATAAATATGCTAGCTAAAACACCCTAAAATTTTGGGATCCTCTTGCTTCATCAGGGTCTTAAAATTCAAGCAAATAATTTCCACAAGTGTGATGTCATGACAATTTGGCAGGAAATGGATGCTCTATGTTTAGACTGTCCAATTTGGCAAGTTTTCTACACCCACTGTTGATAGGCCCAATGGACTCTCCAGCTTACCCACCTAGACAATTCATCTAGTTGACAGTTTACTCAAAAACCACATGTGGAGTCGTGAACGGTGCACAGGATGCATAAAATAATTTGGCAAGTTTTCTATTCAAGAAGTTTGCTATGCTACGCTACACTATGTAGCGTAGCAGGCATCAAAAGATAGTTGTTTAGGAAATCTACTATGAACTGTTGCAAGATAGAATGCTACACCATTCTATGCTACGCAGCATAGAACAGTGTAGCAAAGGCAAGATAGAAAGGCCCAGCTTACTTAGTGATTTCAATCGCACTCAGTAAGCACCTTTGACCTTCAAAAATAGTTACCTGGCTCAGCTTCAAGTCCTTCAGCAAAACTCCTCTTACTAGAAAAGTAGCAAATTAAGCAAAAAGTAGGCTATGGCGGCTGCTATGCTATGCTATGCTATGTAGCGATAATGCAAAGAATGACAAAAGGTATCTCACAATGCAGGATCAGCAAGTTTAAAGGCTTCACATCGCAAAGGTTGCTGATTGTCAACATGATCTTCAAATCGCAGTTAAGGCAAGCTACTACACTATGCTACGCTATGTAGCGGAGCATAGCGTAGCAAACATGTAGAGCTAGCCAATATACTTGAAAAGCTTCTAGCACATGCAAATAACTCTATTGAAAATTTCTTCTTCAAAATGATGGCTACGCTATGACATGCTAACAAGCTACACTCCACAATGTAGCATAGCGTAGTAGGCGGCTATGCTACATTGGTGTGCTAGAACCTCCAGTTTTGATAGTGTGATTGCAGCATGGCAGGCTCATCAATTAGCTTTGGAAGTCCATGCAGCATGAACACCTCAACATCTTGTGGGTCCAAGATGCATGGAATTTAAGCTGCACTTCTCATGTCGTCCTGGCCCTGTAAATACCTTGATGAGCAATGCTCAGAGGTTTGGAAAATTTTGCATAGTTGGAAATTTGAGAATTCAAAAGGGTTGGCAATCTTGAGCATTGTTAGCATTGGCTATTGGCAAATTGGCAATTCTAGTGTTTGGCAAAAATTTTAGCTTTTGGCAATTGTTAGCATTTGTTGTTGGAAAATTGGCAATCCAAAGAGTGGACAAAAATTAAGTAGTTGGCACTCTCATTTGGCATTCTATTAGCTCTTTTCTATTTCCTTTGTAGCATTTTGCATCATTAGCTCTTGAATCCACATTCAAGCATACAGTTGACTTGCTTTGAATGTCTTGGTTACCTTTGGGATCTCTATGCTTCCCAGCATCGTGCAACCGATTGTATCCACCTTGACAAAGTAAAGCTATAATCTTAAAGCAGTGAATTTCTTTACTCCAATTTATCTTTATTCTCATACTTATCATTGCATTTTACATTGTTTTCACTTCCTCCTATATAATAATAATTATTTTACGCTATAAAGATTATTTTCAAATTATATGTTTGCAAAAGGTTTAGTGACACTGACTAAGTCCCTGTCTGATCAACCAGACTGTTCAAGGCACCCCATTTCCATTTCCAATCCAACACGGCCCTCGCACGGATCCAGGGTTAAAACTGTGCACCCAATGATGTCTTAGTGTTTCCAACTATCAATGTTTTCGGTCGCTATAGTTTTTTGGCACTAGAAGAAGGGCCTTTAGTGCCCTTTTCATGTTTTACTGTAGTCCTGTATGCATTCTGCAACTTGACATGCACTAGCATAAACTTGACACCCTTTTGCAGTTGTTTATGCATCGTGTGGTGCAGATCGGTTGCTTCGAAAATTCCTTCGGAATCTTGTAGGACATAAAGCCCCCGATCACCACTTGACCCCCTTGTTTCATTGTAGTCTTGCATGCATTTTGTACCCAGTTATACACTAGCATAAATGTGACACCCTTGTGTGGTTATTTATGCATCATGTGATGCAGATCGATCACTTCGATAGTTCCTCCAGAATCCTGCAAGATAGAAAGCCTTTGATCGCATCCTGATCTCATTGTTTTCCTCGTTTACAGATCCCTATAGCTCTACGACAATGATTTCCCCAAGCACCATTGCTAACACCTCTAATGTTGAGGTTCCCCTAATGGTTCAAGGCATCCAAGGTGTTGAGTAGTCACCAAGTCTAGTGTTGGGGTCATGTCGATCCCTTAGAGTCCAAAATCGGGTACGTGAAGGCTTGACCCAGCAATATGAGCGATATAATTTCCTCTGCACTAAGGTGCAGGCAAACCTACCCTTAGGGGAACAAGAACTTGAAGACAAACGTAGCTTTGAGTTTGCTTACTACAATGGGAAGGAGTTTATTCCCACTCCTGGTGTTTCCATCTCTTTGACACAAACACATAAACCGCTCATAGATCAACTGATCTAAGTGAATAGGTCTAGGGAGCTACAGGACACAACATCTTAGCATGATGAGGCATTCCAAGATGGGTAGGAGGAATTAGATTCTCAATTCAAAGGTGGGGCTCAAACTAACCCTGTTACCATTTCTCCCACACCGTCCTTCTAGAAAAACTTGCTCACTATCACCACTCCCTTCATGATTACATCTGCATCGTCGCAACCACCAGTGTCGTTGGCAACAAGTAGCCATGTCATGCCCTCAGCATTTCAACACACCTACTCCCCAGTCTCATTTGTAGCCACTACACCTCTACAAACTATTCACCAATCTATTCTTGCATCGCACCACACACCAATCATGGCTACCTTGCCCCATGTTCATACTGTACCTAGCTCGTAGTTGCATGTAGTCTTTGCCTCCATTCCTGCATTTACACCTATCCCACCATTGGTAGTGGGCCTCGGCCTGTCCACTTGATGGACCCCACTCACTTTTCCTCCTACTACACAATCGTCGTAGATGTCCCACTATGCTAGCCATTAAGCATACTAGGTCCCACAAGCAGTACAACCAAGCGTAGGACTATGGTCTATACCACCGGCCATGCAAGCCACTTATCCCATAGCCCAACCCTTGGCTATTGCTCCAACAGCACCACCTACCTAGTGGTGGACAACACAAGTAGCACCATTCACAAGGGCTACCACAAAGACACCACCTATGGGTCATGTCACTACCCATGCCACTCCATAGATGGGAGCTTCCCCAAAAGTTTCCCAATCATCTACATCATCTCCAAGTCTGGATCAAGCATTCCAGCTTATCCAAACACTTACAGAGGAAATAAAATGCCTCAAGGCTATCAGGTCTAATATGGTACAAGTCATAGACTTCTACTAGGATGATCCCATCAGCTCGGTAGTCCCTGCGCTAATGTTATCCCCTGGGATGTCACTTTTACACTTTACAAAATACAATGGGGAGGGGGATCCCAATGCACATCTTGTTACATTCAGGTTTGAGTCCCTTCTTCTGCAACAATGGTCGCATAAGATCATCCATGTCTTTGCCATGTTTCTAATGGGAAAAGCCCTGGATTAGTACCATGCACTTCCATGCTCCTCCATCTCAACCTTAGAGGAGCTTCTAACCTAGTTCGTGACGCGTTTCAAGTACAACTTGAGACTAGAGGTCATGTTGGACTAGTTGATGAGCATAAAACAAGACCTGCTGGAATCAATCCAGAAGTTCATCCAATGTTGGAGCACGACCCTTAACGAAATCCGTGAGTCCATCGTAGAGGCCCACTTGCTGGCCATCTTTAAAGGTGCAGTGAACAACTTTATTAAGTCTAAGCTATACTATCTCACTCCATGCACTCTCAATCAGGCTTTTGCCCAGACTAAGAGCATACAGGATGCTGCTGAGGCAAGCAAAGACCTAGCCTACATTGCATACAAGAATACCTTCATGAAGAAGGATAAGGACAAGGGTAAGGTTGCAACAGCCACAGTGGCTACTATGGCCAATGAAGAAAAATCGAACAACAATAACAAGAACAATAAAAAATTGGTCACACCTACAACTAACCCTGCACCCAAATAGGGCAGTGCACCTCAACCTTCCACATTTGCACCTAAAGCATCTGCACCACCTAAACCAAACTTTGAGTGTAAAGATTGCTCAAAGTATACCCCGTTTCCCGTCAAGCATTTAGATCTTCTAAACCAGTTATTAGCGGTAGAATACATCCAACATAAGCAGATGTTAGAAGAGGGAGCCAAGAAACATCAATAGTACTGAAAACTCAGGAATCCCTCTTTGGCTTTGCCCAATGAGCCCCAAGTTCCTAAGGGTTTCAAGCTAGAGCAGTTTTGTGACTACCATCAACAGTGTGTCCATGACATAGATTATTTCATGGCATTGAAAGATGAAATCCAAAGGATGATCGATAAGGAAAAACTGGTTCTAGACTAAAGCAACCTAGTACATCCCGAGAATCAATCCTTGCACGTTTACACGGATCCTCTCAATGCCAACAATGTTGGTTACATTATCAACACCATCAACATTGATAGTAATCCTAGACCACCCTAGCAGCCATTTGTGGTCTGTGTGCCTCAGTGTAGCACACCAGTACCACTAGTAGCTAATCAAACCCTACAACAGTCATTTTTCTTGAGAGTCCTTCCCTGGGAATCCACCCTTGCACCACTTGTTAACAAAACCACACCACCACCATGTACACTAACACTGTTAGCTCCATTCATGATCAGGGGGCCAAGCCATTCAACAGTCCCTGTCCTACATAAGACAACTTCACAGCCTTCTCATCCTAAGAAATGAGAAGTGCACTTCATGGGTGAGACGTCAAAAGAAAGTACCATCCCAGGTACTTCCAAGACTACATCTTCACCCCCTACATCTATTCCCTCATTGCTGAAAGATAACATTGCTACACGTGCACATTCCTCACCACCTCACCCAAGAGGGTTTGAACCCAGACCTGAAACTGTCTCTCCCTAAGAAATTCATCTCCTAGGATGAATGGAAGAGGAGAAAGGTAGTAAACAGGAAGGTGGCTAGGACCTTTTGAGCACTCTCACTTAGGTCAAGCAAGATCTGAAATAGAAAAAAACTACATTGAGATGGTACGATCTATTCATGACATCTACCACACACCATAAGGCTTTGGTTTCCATGCTAATGGAAATTATGGTTGACAAAAACATGCCAGTAGAAGAGAAGGTGATCCACTCGGTCATGCTTCCTTTTGCGCCTATAGAACCAAAGCCATCCGAACTAATTTTCATGATGATTCCATTAGGGAAGACCCTAAAAAGGTTCATGTTACTATAGCACCTCTTTTCATCACCATTAGGGTTGAAGTGATGCCTGGGTTTAACCTAATCTTGGGGAGGTAATGGTTAGTGTAACTTAGGGCTATCTCTTCGTCCATTCATCAGGAGATCCATCTACCTTATGTAGGTAGGGAGGTGGTAATCCATGGTGATGAGGTAGTAATGCAAGCTATCAACAATGTAGATATGGAATAGGGCTCAGAGGTCATAACCTATGAGAATGAAGTGCCTGTCTCTGTAGATACTAACCGCTCACAAGAGAGCCGGCTTAGCATGCCAGTTCAAAAAATGAAAATGTGTAGGCTGAGTTACCCTTCCAAGTGGAGGACAATGATGTAGAAGAAGGTTGTAGAAAAGCATCTCGGGCTTACGCCTCACCCAATCCACGATGGGTCAAGAAGCAGTTACGCATAGTGTAGAAACCCCACTGCTTCTTGCCTAGTTGGAATCCTTTGTACACTTATCGCCTTTTTGTTTTACATCCATTCATCTATGCTAGGTACTAATTAGCTATTCTCTAAATCATTAGCATATCACTTGTTTACCATCCCATGGCCCAAAATGTCCTAAAACTACGCCACAGTCCCATGACTCGAAATGGCCTAAAACTAGCGATGGCCCAAAATGGCCTAAAACAAGCGATGGCCCGAAATGGCCTAAAACTAGCGATGGCCCAAAATGGCCTAAAACTACATTGTCCCATGGCTTGAAATGGCCTAAAACTATGGATGACCCGAAATGACCTAAAACTAAAACATCAAGAAATGAGAAAATAACAATAAAATTGATGACATAGATAACGCATGAGCTAGCATAAGACCAATTTTATTTCAAAATTTGCTTCCTTCATTAAAATTTTTTCCATCAAACAATGTTTGCAATAGTTTTGCAAAAAATTCAAAAACCCCATGCTATCATGGGTCATCTTCAACCGCATCATCTTCGCCTGCATCATTTACTCCTACATCATTCCCTTCTGCATCGCCTTCCTCTACACTGCCTTTGTTTGCCTCTTTATTTTTACCCTCTATGGGCCTTGCATCTTCATATGGAATATACATTGTAAAAGTGAAGTAGTTAGCTAGAGTGACACATGAAATCTAGAATAGAGCGTAAGCCTTTGCATAGTAGAAAGTGACTAACTTGAGATGGCTCCGCATCTACCTTGAAGGGTATGCAATCCAAACCAAGCCCGAGGTAGTGCCAGACCTCCTCCTTCATGACATTTGACCAGTGCCTATCACTTGGTTCAACATCTATAGCAGCTTTCTCCTTTTTGACGGTTATCCATCTCGGTGGTCCTGGAGAAAAAGAGGCAATAGCGGTCTAACCTGTGGAAAGATCCACTTCCCGTTCAGGAGATTTAATGACCTTTACCTACTCCATGAAGTTTTTGTAAGCTTTAGAAGTGCAAATGGAATTTAGGAATGCTTCATGGGTAAACAACTTTACTGAAGTATCCCAATATAGCTTGTAGTAGGTGGCACATTCTAGTTTATACATATGTTTATAGTTTTTCTAGGACTACCTCCACTTGTAACCTTTGGCACTGTAATCCTTCCAGTCTTGGTTCTTCTGAGCTAACAAGTCCATCTACATCCACTATTCTATTATCTCCCAGGTGGCCTCATTTTTGCCCTACACAACTGTCTAGTATCTAGCATAATCTATGATAGCCATGCGTCAACTGCCATCATTGGTATCACGAGCTAGGAGAAACTCATACTGGATCAGAGGTCTCCCACTTCGGCACTTAGTTCAGACTTATCTTTCTTAGTCTTCTAGACCCATTTCCATAGGTACTCATTGATGTGCCTAAACTTCCATAAGGAGTGTGCCAAGTGCAAAGTGCATTTGCTAGCCTCGTTGTATATGGAATGAGGCATCTCAGCTACTTTGGGTGGGAATGTAGGCACAACATCAACTTTCAACAAGCGTTTTGGGTTCCATTTAAGTCGAGAGGTTGTAACCACAAGAGTGCATTAGTCACACTAGTGTAGAAAAGTTAGCAACTCAAGAAGTTTAGCGTAGCAACATTAAAAAGCCTAGCGTAGCTATTTTACTTACCCACTTCAGGATCGACTTGCTTGAGATGGCTGATCATGTCATCGATAACCCCCTACATAAACATAAGCTTGTCAAGGGTCTCAGAACATGGTTCTAGGTGAATCAAGGGAGGTCCTACAGTGTTAACAATGGAGTTTGTTATGCAACCAAATGCATCAGTAATGACCGAGATGGACTATAATAAAGATGTGAGTAACGCAAACGACAGTGTAAGGGCTCCTACCCAGTAAACCCTTGGGGGTGATAACGGGGGGATCGTCCATTGACATATCATTGAATATATTGTCAAACTCACTAGTGTCTAATTACAGTTCTCCTATTTTTGACTCAAAACTATAGTAGCACCCTTAGCATTCATCCACTCTCCTGATGTTGAACTGCATTTGACAGAGGGACCTTCGATAGAAGTCCCTTTTCGGTTGATGTGGGTTTCCTCTTCATTTGTTTGGTTCTTTCCTCTTAAGGCACTAGCATCCTCCTCATCCATAGGAGACTCCTCTTCATCTCCAAAAATTTTCTCATTAGTAGGATTATTTTTCTTGAGAATAGGAGCCCCTTCCTTAGTGACAAGAGCTCCTTCCCTCTTGACCAGGGCCCTTTTCTCTATGACTGGGGGCACCTCTCCCATGCTGTCCTGGCCACAAACATTGTGGGCCATCCGATTCTTGGTAGTCATAAAAAATGACTCCCCAATAGCTTCTAGGGGATCTTGGGCTTAGGTTGTCTGGAGGATTTGGTAGATCCACGCTTTGGAAATATGGTTACAATCTCACATAACCGAGGCTCCATTCTCATGGACTACCAAAAACTCCACGAAAATGCCACAAGTAGGCTATGTAAAAGGCATGGTGCACATTGAAATGGAACTCATGCTTCTTATGAAGCGCAACCATTTTAGTTTGTAGGCCCTTGCATAGATGCCTAGCCCAGTTGTAGTGGGCCCCCTCTTTCATGACCTCCCACATTAACCAAGCTTACTCAATCCCAATAATCTTCCCTTGGGAAAGTAGCTGGGGGAAAGTGTAGGTACAAAAGATGGGATAAACATCTTTGGTGGCTCTTGGCTTGAAAATTTCCATGAGAATCCCCTTTTGCCCTTTTGCAACCCTTAGCCACTCCTCAATGTCCTCCCTCTAATGGTTCACCTCTTTCTTGGTCTTTGATCCTATAGGGAGGCCATCAGTAGGGACAACAAAAAGGTCCGTAAATAGCTGGTCATTGATTTCAAGTACTACCTACATGCCATGTACATGTGTGCAGAAGTGGTCTACCTTTTTGAAAAAGGAGTCTGCTAGGATGAGCATCTTAGCGATAGGGACACTTGGATTCAGGGCTATGAACAAATCCATTAGCCCAGTATCTTGAAGGTGCTTGATCAGGGATTTCGAGGCCATGTTGCAAATTCATCATTGGCTCTCTTCTACTTCCCTATACTTGAAGTAGATGTTAGCCTCCTAGTTCCCATAGGTGATCACCGTCACCTCTTGGGACTTCTTCGCCCCTATAGAAGTTTGCACAAAAACACAAAAAAAGGTAAAAAAGCAAAAAAACAAGTTAGGAAAAGCATAAGTAGCAAAAAAAAAAAAAAATAGGAACGACACTCAAACATGCGGTAACTTACTATTTAGCTTACTAGGTTTAAACGGTGATAGGAATGGCGGAAGATCAACTAAGAAATATTCAATGGTAATCAATTTAAAGGGTGCCCTTCCCTCATCCAACCAACCAGACTCCTTGCATTTGTCATAGAGATTGGAATACTAGGTTGGATAGGTTTTGTACTCACCCTTGCATTGGCCTATAACACCTGCGCACATATTCTCAATGGACAAAAACTCCCACAACGCCATCTATGCTAAGGCCAACATATTCATATCGTTGTGAAGCCTATTCTTGTTGATGAAAAATTTGGTAACAAAAACACTATCAACATTTGGCTAGCATAGCAAACATTGCATAGCGTAGCGAAACATGACTACAAAACTCACCCACCAGCACTGTAAATGGTTTCTAGTGGGTTTTGGAAGCATGTTCCCATGTGATGAACAATAAACAAAGTGTTGTAGGGAAGGTAGCAATTATACTCAGGCATCTCCCAAATCTAGGCCAAATGCCTCAAATTTCTAGGACACTAATTGGATCCTTCTCCCTATCTGCTACTAATCGCTCCATCCATAAAAATCTCAGGATACCTCGATTTGCCCTAGGCAACAGGGTTTCTGTTATAATTGTTGCTACCTCCTCTTCTAGGTGTGATCAAACAATCACACTGAAGCATTGGAGGAGAAATTTTAGGAAGTCTTGCGTCCCCTCTTGGAACTAGACCACCTACTTCTCCACACATGCATGGGGTGGAGGAACATTGGCCACTAGTTTGCTCATGCAGCATAGGACCCCTACGATATCTAGGACAATCAAGATTGGCCTTAGTGCTATCCTGCACAACACAATAGCAAATCTTAATAGCATGTTCAAGTGGAATTTAGACATAGTGTAGCAGAATTAGCATTTAATAGATAGCATAGCATAATTCTCTTCATGTATATAGTGTAGCAAAAAACACGAAGGCAATAACATAGTAAAATTAGCTTAGCGTAGCAAGAAAGAAATTAACCCTACCAAAGTGATTAACATCACGTCGTGACCGAAGATGTGTTATGCTATCACATCATGCACATGGCCAAACCCTTATGAGGGTTGTATGCTACGTTTTTTGCATGCCAAGTGGCTCAAATCATCCAAGCCTTTGTGGCAATGATAGCTGCAGCGGTGATGGTTTGGGTGACCTAGCATGCAAATTTAGCGTAGTGTCTGTACATCTGCTATGGCTGACATGGCAATAGTGAGGGTGTAAGGGCCAAAAAAATGACAACGCAATGATAGAAAAAACACAGATAGCTAAACAAAATTGCAAAATTAAAAATAGGGAAAGTAGAAAAAATAATAGAGGCAAATAGAGAAGACATAGCATCCTACTAGGCCAAGGGTGTCTCCTCTCCCATCATAACGTGCACCTGTGACATACACCCTAGGGTTTCCTTCACTTCGTCAACCTTGGCAAGTGCCAGGTGTTTTCATTCTTTCCTAGGAGCCATCATCTCGCATGCTGATGCTTTCTTCGTTGCTACACTGAATTGCCTTGCTCTCTATTGGCACAATCACTCTATGCTCCAAATGTGGGCTTTGCGCTATTATGGTGAAAATGATGAGTTTACCAAGGGTTAACCCTTATTTATAGTCAAAATGGTGAAAAGGAGACTTGTTATTCTCTCTCCCCAATTAATGCAGGTATATTGTATAGCGTAGCATGCCCACCACGGCATAGTAGCACTGTTCACATTAAGGCAAGTGGGTTCGAGTGAAAAATATTAACACGTTTCAAACTAGTTGTTTGCCTTCAAAAAATATCTCATTAGTAGTCTGTAAAGACCTTAAACTAGCAATTTCGACCTTTTACTTGATTAGCAGTCTATAAAGACATTAAACTAGTAGTTTTGCATTTCTACACTAGCGACTTTCCATTCTTTATACTAGCAGTTCTGCATTTTTACGTCTAGGCAGTCCACAAAGACCTTAAATTAGCATCTTCAAAATTTTGTGTTCTGGTAGTTCACAAAAATATTAAACTAATACTCTAACCTATTGGCACTACGCAAAGACATTAAACTAGTAGCTTTTGCATTTTTACACTAGCATTTTTGCATCTTTACACTATAAAATTTTAAATTTTATATCATACTTTATACTTACGTCTACCAATTACATCTCATTGCTATTTTGTAAATGTCCACTATGAATAGTTGCCATAAGTAGGTATCCCTTGACTAGACATTCATCTCATTTTGGAAGGTTGAGTGAGAATGGAAATCCACATGATCTCTCTGCACCTTTAGCTTTAACAAGTTCGCATGGAGAACTTGCAAGACAACTAAACTCAGAGTTAATAGATTGGGAATCGCCCACATTTAGCACCATGGCATCCTTAGAAGCATCCCCAGACTGGACTAGGCATCTAGTCCAAGCCCTAGATTTAGAGGCCCTAGATATAACTGAGGATCCTCTTATCGAAACACCTATGACCACATCTAGGGGGAAAGTAAAAACCTTAAAACTTACTTCCCTCCTAGATTCGCAAACGCACAAAGATGTAGCCAAAAGTTTGTAGGATAATATTGAAGTCTTTGCATGGTCATACAATGACATGCCAGGTTTAGATCTGAGGCTGATACAACACAACATCATCTTAGACCCGTGCATGAAAGCAGTTAAGCAGAAGGCTTGCAAGGCTAAACTAGAGATTGCATTGGTCGTATGGGATGAAATCACCAAGCTATACCAAGCTGGTTTCATTCGCACAGTTGATTACTCAAAATGGGTGTGTAACATCATCATAGATTTGAAGAAAATGGGAGGAATACGAATCTATATAGGCTTGCAGGACCTAAATAAGGCAAAGATTAAAGATGATTTCCCACTTCCGAGTATCAATCAACTCATCGCCACTATGGCTGGTCATGCTTTGTTATCCTTTATGGATGGTTTCTTCAATTACAACCAAATTCACATTAACCTGAAGCATTAGTTAACAACAACCTTCATGACCCCATGGGGTACCTTTTGTTATACTATGATGCCTTTTGGGCTCAAGAACGTTGGAGAAACCTACTAGAGAGCCATGACTTACATCTTTAGCTACTACATCCTAGAAACACTGAACGACTACGTAGATATATCAGTCAAATATAAAGAGGTTGCTGATCATCCCTACGATCTAGGGGTAGTCCTCAAATGTTGTTGGATGCATGATTTACGTCTTAACCCTAAAAAGTATCTTCAGGGTGAGAACTAGATGCATGTTAGGGTTTGTGGTATCAGAGACTAGAATACAGGTGGACCCTATCAAAGTTAAGACCATTTTCAACCTGACACCTCCTAAAAACCTTAAAGAACTATGTGGGTTACAAGGTAGAGTACAGTTCATTAGAAGGTTTATAGCAAAGTTGACTGACAAGTTACACCCTATGCAACATCTTCTCAAGAAGGGGGTTAACTTCGAATGGACAATTCAATGCCAATAAGTCTTCGATGATATGAAGAAAGAGCTCTTGAACCTCCCAATTGTTTACCCACCATAGAGGGATAAGCCTTTCTTCATCTATCTTGCCACCTCAGACACATCTATAACGACACTGTTATCTCAAAAATGAGACGATGGCTCTGAGATACCAGTGTACTACCTAAGTCATGCATTGATAGCGTATGAGGCAAAATACAATGAGGTGAAGAGAAACTACCTTGCCTTAGTGTTTGCATTGAAGAAATGGAAACACTATCTATTTCATAACAAGGTTAACATTATTTGCAAGAGCAACATACTCTGGGCTATTACAAGAAATCTGTATGAAAGCATTAGGATAGCCCTATGGAAAGCAATAACTGTGGAATTCGATTTGCATTATGTGAACCAGTGGTTGACAAAGGGTCAAGCCATAGCAACGCGACTTACGATCTCGCCTGTCGATGACTAGAAGATCATAGATCTTGAATTCCCAAAAGAGCATGTTAGCACTATCAATGCCATCCTACCACACCTTGATCCTACTTTGCATTTTGACGGCACCTCAACCGTGCAAGGGGGTAGTGCAACTGCCATCATTACCTTCCCCTCTAGGGAGATATGACCTTTTGCTTATTGTTTTACGTTCCCTTGTACAAACAACATGGTAGAGTATGAAGGGTTACTCAGGAGCCTCTTAGCTACCCAAGCATTTTGCATACAATACTTGGCGATTCGTAGAGATTCACAACTAGTTGTGAATCAAATCACCGAGGTCTACACCTACAAGGCTACACACCTGCAACCCTATTGCAACCTAGTGAAAACCTTGCTCAAACAGTTTGCCACTATGGATGTTCAACACTTGCCACACAATGAAAACACCATAGTAGACGCCCTGGCTACTCTAGCATTAAATGTGCCATTACATCTATTAGCAAGTTTTCTAGCTTCAATTACCGAGTGTACTAAGCCTATCACTGAGGTGGTACACGTAGCCTCTGTCAATGCTATAGATACCCAAGAGTGGTATGCCAACATTAAAGCCTACTTGCAACATGGCAAGCCCCTAAGTGAATTGACATCTACCTAGAGATCCGATCTGCAAGTGTGCTCAGTAATATGTACTTATGGGAGAGAATACCTTGTGCAAACACTCCTACGATGGGTTATTGCTAGCATGCATAAATGAGGAACAAGCATAGAAGGTGATTAATGAGGTACACGAGGGACTATGTGGTGGACACATAGCACCTAGGGCCATAGCTACAAAAATTAGATGCCTAGGGTACTACTAGCCTCACATGGAGCATGATTGCCTGGCCAAAGTCAAGACGTGTGACACGTGCCAATAGTACGCAAATCTTCTACACGTTTCACCTACAGAATTGCATCCAACATAGATCACATGGCCTTTCTAGCAATGGGGACTAGACATCATAGGACCTATCATGCCTAAGTTTTCCATAGGGCATAGCTTCATCATCACTGCCATTGAGTATTTTACCAAGTGGGTGGAGACTATTCCCTTGAGGAAGACTATATCCCAGAAGATTTTCCATTTCATCCTAGACAACATTGTGACAAGGTTTGGGATTCCAATGACTATTGTGACTAACAATGGGCCATAGTTCAGTAGTGCAGAAATTGAAACCTTTTGCAGCAATCTTGCTATCAAGCAATCTTTCTCCTTGCCATACTACCTGCAGGTGAATGGACAAGTAGAGGCTACAAACAAGTCCATGATCAACTTGCTGAAGAAAATGCTTAACAATAGCAAGATGCGATGGCATGAGCAAATCATCTATGTGTTGTGGGCTTACATGACGACATGTAGGATTGCAATAGGTAAGACACTTGATAGTCTTGTTTATGGATCAAAAGCTATGTTACCTCTTAAGTTGTAGGTACCATCACTCTGGATGATCCTATTGAATATCGTGAGTGAAGCCTAGAACAATGAATCAAGGATCATCGACCTCAACTTAATAGAGGAGGAGCATGCACAAACACTGGGTCGCATAGAGCATTATCAAAATAAGCAATGGCAAAAACATCATGCAAATCCACATCAACAGCCAATACAAAAGGGAGACCTCGTTATCAAGGCTATTTGTGAGCATATGAACAAATTCTTAGCAAACCATAAATGGTCATAAAAGCCTTTGGGAATGGGGCCTTCAAGCTGGCAGACATAGATGGCAACGAGTTTGCAAATCCGGTGAATCACTCATATCTCAAGTTTTACTACATCTAATGCATGAAGCAGATGAGTAAACGTCCGCTATGATGTTAACTAGTAAAGGTAAGTGCACATTCACTATGATTTAAAACTAGCAAAGCATGTCTGCTAGAACGTAAAACTAGCAAAGCACGTCTACTATGATGTAAAATTGGAAAAGCTCGTCCGCTACGACATAAAACTAGCAAAGTAGTCTGATATGACTATAAACTGGCATAGATAGTTCGCCATGACGTTAAATTGGAATAGATGGTCTACTAAGATCTTAAGCTAGCTCATCCACCATCCACTATGACAAAAAACTAGCACAACAGTTTGCTAGGACCTTAAACTAGCACATCGACCATCCGCTATGATGATAAAAAAGCACAGTAGTCTGTTGGAACTCTAAATTAGCACAAAGGTCTGCTAGGACCTTAAACTAGCATACCACAGTATGTTGAGACCTTAAACCAACACACCATGGTCTACCAAGACCTTAAACTGGGTTTGTGGCATGACCCCAACATGCATCTATGCTAGTACACAACAAGCGAGTGTGCATAGTGCTAACATGGGATGGGACGTTGTAGTTTTAGAATGTAGTTCATGATGCCAAGAAAACATCCTCTGGAACATATGCAGCACCGCTATTCTTGGCATCTTGCTGATCCTTCGGAGATGTTGCATGACATCCTGCTGACCCTCCAGACCTACTACTGCCATGGCTCATCTCCTTGGTAGTACCTTCCTTGGTCAGCACCTATTGTTATAGTTCCAATAGTATTGTGGCCCAGCCACAATAATGTTATCCTCCAGCCCATGCCAATGCCCAAGCTCAAGAGACTTTTAGCTTCTGGGTAGTCCATCTCACATCTGAACTGATAATGCTTACCTTGGGCAGGGATTCCTGAGCATCTACATTCACAGTAACTCCTAGCCTTATCAATGCCAACTCCTCGACGTCAATGCTACCAAGGCTGCTATTGGCCTTCCTGGTTTGGACGTTGCAGGCCTCCGCAACAATGTCCAAAGATTTAGTAGTGTCCAACACAAGAAGGACCTTTGGCTTCATTTTACATCATGATTGTTTCTCTTGGTTTTCTTTCTATTGTATTTTTAGGATGTGTATTGGAGGGGCTTCGGTTACGGGTGCATTTCACCATGGAAGTAGGATGCTACATCATTCCAAGGTGCTCATCTTGACTAGCTTGGCTAATTTGAAGTGCACATCCTGTCCTTCCCCTTTATCTCCTTTACCTCGTTTCCTACACTCGCAATCTACTCTTTTCCCTCTTTTACAAGCTTTTCTTGATGCCTATCAAGCCCTCCCATATGCTCAACCACAAAGTCCATGATGTGCATAACATAGCTCGCCACATGGGAAGCATCTGTGGGTGGGTTAAAGCCCCATGTGGATGTAACACAACTCATCCCAGGAAAGAAACACTTGTCTTGCAACAACAAGGTTGTTTGCAAATGTAAAAGGTAAAATAAAAAAATGGAAAGTGTAAAAGAGCAAATCTCATGCAAAAAAAAAAGTGTGCCTAAAAAAATGGCACATAAGCTATTTTGCAATCACCCTCTCTAAGCATTCTGACGAGAGGTCAAAGGTCAGTGAAAGAAAAGATGACCATGCAAATAACTCCCTCACAAGCACTCTGATGAGGGACCTTGCTAAATCTCATCTTTACCATTTTCCTGAACGTCCCTCCCCCGCTTAATCCTTCTCCTTTTCCTACATAACCAATGCAACACTCTCAAGCACAGCTAAGTGACATCTTGACGATCACTGAAGAGCAATGTTAGCATATTGTCTTTCATGGTGTTTCATATTCTTTGTCGATGTGTCTAAAGTCCATCCTCTAGACATCGACAAAGAGGGGCCAATGAAACACCATAAAATTTTGGGACCCTCTTGGTTCACCAGGGTCTCAGAATTTAGGCAAAAAATTTCCAAAAGTGCGGCATCATGACAATTTGGCAAGAAATGGATGCTCTGAGTTTAGACTATCTAGTTTGGCAATTTTTCTACACCCAGTGTTGATAGGCCTGATGGACTTTCCAACCTACCCACCTAGACACATCATCCAGTTGACAGCTTACTCAAAAACTACATGTGGAGTTGTCGGTGGTGCTCAGGATGCGTGAAAAAGTTTTAAATTTTTTTTAGTAAAAAAGTCTGCTATGCTACACTACACTATGTAGCATAGTAGGCCTCAGAAGACATTTTTCAGGTAATCTACTGTAAATTGTTGCAAGATAGAATGCTATGCCATGCTACGCTACGTAGTGTAGCACAATGTAGCAAAGGCAAGATAGAAAGGCCTAGCATACTTAGTGATTCCAATCACACTCAGTAAGCACCTTTGGCCTTCAAAACCATTTGCCTCACTCAGCTTCAAGTCCTTCAGTAAAACTCCTCTTACTGGAAAAGTAGCAAATTAAGCAAAAAGTAGGCTATGGTGGCTACTACGCTATGCTACGCTACATAGCGTCGCACAGTGTAGCGATAATGCAAAGAACGACGAAAGGTGTCTCACAATGTAGGATTAGCAAGTTCAAAGGCTTCACATTGCAAAGGTTGCAGATTTTCAGCATGATCTTCAAATCACAGTTAAGGCAAGCTACTATGCTATGCTATGCTACGTAGCATAGCATAGCGTAGCAAACATGCAAAGCCAGCCAATATACTTCAAAAGCTTCTAGGACATGAAAATAACTCCAACGCAAATTTCTTCTTTGAACTAGTGGCTATGCTATGTTACATTACATGGTGTAGCACAACGTAGCAAGTACCTACACCATGCTAATAAGGTATGCTCCATAGTATAGCACAGCGTAGCAGGAGGCTACGCTACATCGGTGTGTTTCACTCCTTATGTACATCATTGGCACACTTCATCCCAACACCTCTACTTTTGATAACGTGATTGCAGTGCAGTAGGCTCATCAATCATCTTTGCATGTCCATGCAGCATGGACACGTCAACATATTGTGGGTCAAGGATGCATGGCATTCAAGCCACATTTCTCGTGCCCTCCTGGCCCTATAAATACCCCGACAAGCAACACTCAGAGGGTTAGCAGATTTTGCATTGTTGGTAATTTGAGAATTCAAAAGGGTTGACAATCTTGAGCATTGTTAGCATTGGCTATTGGCAAATTGGCAATTCCAGTGTTTGGCAAAAATTTTAGCTTTTGGCAATTGTTAGCATTTGTTGTTGGAAAATTGGCAATCCAAAGAGTTGACAAAAATTAAATAGTTGGCACTGTCATTTGGCATTCTATTAGCTCTTTTCTATTGCCTTTATAGCATTTTGCATCGTTAGCTCTTGAATCCACATTCAAGTGTACAGTTGGCTTGCTTTGAACATCTTGGTTACCTTTGGGATCTCTGTGCTTCCCAGCATCGTGCAATTGATTGTATCCACCTTGACAAAGTAAAGCCGTAATCTTGAAGCAGTGCATTTCTTAACTCCAATTTATCTTTATTCTCCTGCTTATCATTGCATTTTACATTGTTTTTTCTTCCTCATATATAATAATAATTATTTTATAGTATAAACATTATTTTCAAATTATAAATTTGTAAAATGTTTAGTGACACCGACTAAGTCCTTTTCTAATCAACCAGACCATTCAGGGTGCCCCATTTCCATTTCTAATCTAGCATGGCCCTGGGACGGATCTGGGGTTAAAACTGTGTGTCCAAAGATCTCTCGGTGTTTCCAGCCACCAATGTTTTCAGTCACTACACTAGCTAGCATATTTATGTAAGGTATAAAGATAAGATGCCCAAATGAATCCTTAAGTAACCTTATAAATTATTGACCCTAACCCTGAAACCTAGCTAGAACTTCTAATAGCCACAAACATCTAAGGGCCAAGTCAAAAAGTTATCAAAATTATTCAAGCCCTGATTTTTACATTGGGTATAGAGGATAAATACATTGTCCAACATATTTATGTGAGGGATGGAAATGAAATTCCCAAATGAAGCCTCAATTAACCTTTTAAATTATCAATCCTAGTCCTAAACCTTGGCCACAGACATTGGTGATCTCTCAAGGTCAAGAAATCAAGTCAAATGACCACCTAGACTTCCAAAACATCATTTTATTAATATCATTTTTGGCTTAGGGAGTTAAGAGATATATAAATAATGTCTTGGAAGGCTTAGGGAGTTAAGAGATGATCTTTATATGTCTAGACTTCCAAGACATCATTTTTATTAACATCACTTCCACATCATCTATTAATAATTATAAATTCCAAATTATCTCTATATTATGCAAAATATCAATGCTAGCCTATGATTGTTAAAATTAATAAAACAATTTTTTTGGGATTACATCAAGGATATATGAGTGTATGAAATGCACAAACTATAAGACAAAATAAAGGTTGGAAAGGACGATAGGGTAGATATTTATGTGTTTCTAGAAATAGGAACTCCTATAACATTTGCAATGGTGAGTGGAGAAACTACATGTACACAAAAATGTATAACTAAAAAAATAATTAAGTCATATAATGACATTTCAAATTATGTTTGGCTTCAATGTCATGCCCCTATTTTTTCCTAAAAACCTATAAAGCTTACAGATAAACTTGTGATAAATTTACTAAAAATAGATGCTATTATGGAAACATCAAATTAATGCAAGGACATGTAGACCTTAATTCTTGGTGGATCCTATTCAAAATGTCAATTTTCTCATTGGAATAGATGAAATATGCTAGCTTTTTAAAATCCTAGTACTTCTATACTCTTATTCTCTCTTTTGCATTCCTAACATTGATCATCTTGTCTGGATGATAGGTGATGAGACGCGGTTTTCACTAGGCCGCGATATCGCGTCGCGCCGCCATTTCTATAAATAAGAGGCGGCACTCCCTTCATTTCCCAATCCTAGCTAGTGTAGCGAAGCTCTGGCAGATTGATCACTCCAGAGTTAGAATTTTTTCCCCATGTGCCCGCAGTAGGAGTCCTAGAGTGAACGGTTCTTTATTCGAGCAGCTTGTAACCTGAACCCAAGTTGTGTACGGCAATAAAGACGAACTTGTTTGGATAAACCGTGCAGCATATGGTTTTATTGCTTTCTGTCCTGCTTTCCTAGTGCGTTCAAGTACGACTTGATTACGCGCATCTACGGACGTGTACGGCTAGTCAAGGAATCGGCTGCTTGACGAAATGCATTAGTACGACTCAATTTCGTGCATTGGACAATTGGTAACCCAGTAGCGTATTTCAGGATTTTGCGCTTGGTAACTCCCGGGTCTAATGTGTACGGCTAGTTGAGGAATCGGCTGCTCATTGCTAGGCTAGATCGTGTGATAAGTACGACTTAGTTACGAGCACCCATGGGTGTGTACGGCTGGCTAAGGAATCGGCTGCTTATCACACGTAGGCTAAATAGGTGCCTCAGTACGACCACTTCGAGCACTTGCGTTACGTGTGGCGATCCCAGTAACGATTAGCGTTTGGTAAGCCGCAGTTGCATAGTTCAGGGTGTGTCCGGCAAGTGGGAACGGATGCTGACGCTAGTTAACTTAGACTTAGACCTTTAGTTAGAGTTAGATTAGTTTTCTCAACCCTTCTCCTGATAGCATAGAAGAAAACCGAAAATACCAAAAAAATCACATACCTCAGACTTGCTTAACCATACACCGTGACACATACAAGCAAGCCTGGGAAGACAACGAACGATTAACCCCAAGTGTTTCTTGTGGCGTTAAGGCAATTAGTCTGCGGAGTTCGACCGGATCGCGCGTGTACGCTCGTATTCGTATGGTAGAGTGTAGGGGTACCTCGCCACTCATCAATAGGTGAGAATCTGAAAAACTATGTAGCTTCTTCTAGTATAGTAATTTCCTTTTAGGGAATAACATAATATCACTGTACACTGCAATATTTGGATTTCATTAGTTTTCCCTCATTCTATATTAGATTGTAGGCTTCTTCAAACTTCTTGTATTTCCATATTCTACAATAAATGTATTACATTAAAAAATACATGGAATAATTCTATAAGATGATATCAAAAGGAGTTTCATTACTTAACTTACTATTTATGCATTGCAAAGCACAACAATCATAGTAGTATATGTTAGCTTATCTTGAATAATATTTCTTGCTTGTATGTCATGGAAGAATTTCCATACCATATCTAGTTTTTCTACCTTTACAAAACATTGTATGTAAACATTATGTACAATAATATCTACTTTAAAATAGTTACTTTCATCTACAATAGAACCAATTTTTTAAAAACATATATTTTACTATTATTTTTTAAGATAATTAAGTTTTGGATATCGTAAAGAAGATCCATATTTTGAAATATCTTTTCTTCATAAAATGTAACATGTCATTTGTTATGAATAATATCAAGTTGCAACAATCTTGTATCTAATTCATGTTTGAGAATGTGGTACTTAACATTCATGTGGAACTAGATTATAGATTGAGATATCCATGTTGAAATTATTTCTAGGCTCTTCTAGTTATATAACAAGTTTATCAAAACTCATAGAACTTACTATTGCAAATAATAAATATTTAGATGGGGGAATTCATTGTTAATGTAAAATTTTTTACAAGTTTTCTCAAACTATGAACATAAAAGCTTAAGTTTCAAAGATGTGAATCCAATGTAGGTATCGAACATTTGGTTCTATCATGATGAAAACTTGAAATAAAATGGTATCAATAAGGAATAATTATTTATTTAAGATGAACCTAATCACATGTTGGAATATGCCGTTAACTCTTGTCCAAATGTGAACACATGTTTGATAGATTCTAATAGTTTTGATTCATAATTTAAGGGGGCATAGAAACCTCCTAGTACATATACATCTATACTTGAACTGATAATACAAGATATTTATTCTAGATGTAGCAAGCTTGATAAAATTTCCTTCATTGTGAATATGTTGAATTACAAATCTATTCTTGGTTGGATGAAAAGTTTCTTTGAGGAGTTGCTTAATTTCTGAGATTTCTTTTGCTAGTTGGAAATGAGATACCAACAATATCACAAATGAAGTTATCCATGTCAAGTTTGAATATGAAATATAAAAAATACATAACTAAGATTGCATTTTTTTCTAGGGTAGAAATTAAAATATAAAATATGTCTACAATATAACACATCAAGATGATCCAATTTATGATTAATGTAGAAGAAGAAAAAAAATTACTACTAAGAAACTTAGGTATTTTTCCTTACTTTTAAGGCTACAATAGTTATATGCACATCTTGAGATGACCATAAAATGACATAGCATTCCCATAATAATTCAAGAGATTAGAGCATGCATTATCTTGTGGATTAACCTACATGGACTTACATAGACAAGATGTTTCTACAATTTGTAGGTGAGGCAAGAAATATCCAACTAGTACTTACAATAGATGGTTGTAGCCATTTAGCTTTCAAAGTAGCTATAAGACATGTTGACTAGTTTTATCTTTCATATCTAATTTTTCACAATGATTATATACAAAAAAAACTTACATAATGTTGAGCCTTCTTATACTTGGTTGATGTCAACTTGGTCATATAATATATGTTTTTATAGGGCCATTAATTGAGAATTTAAAATTGTTATTTTTAGAGAGGTTGATAACCTTTCATGGAAGTACAAGTTCATTTTTTAAGAATGTGCTATGTGTTGTTATGGATAATACATGAGTTTCTAGCATATGGTAATGTATCTAGTTAGAGCACAAAAGGGATGATAGCTTGCCCTCTTTTTGAAGTATATACATACGTATTATGATTGAAGCACAACAAGAAATTTTGCTACCTAAGTTATCATTCATTCTTGGATATGAATCATAAGTTTCATGTAAAATAAATGACAACAAGAAGGAATTAAGAGTAGCTTTAATTTTGTTGACAAGAGATGAAATTGAAGCTAAGATATCATGGTTCATAATTAAAATTATGTTTAGCTAATTCCAACAAAAAAGTTACTAGAAAAGTGCAAATAATAGAGAAGATAAAGGATGGCGAAAGATCATTTTATTTAAACTACCTTATGAGAAGATATCTATATAAACCATGAATTTTTTATATTTCTTTATGTTTTTTATGCTTTGATTAATGACAAGTATTACTCTCTCCATGTAGAATCATGTTGTGCATCATACTCTCAATGTCATGCACATTGAAAAAAATATATGAGAAAATATAAGTAGTACTATTCTTAATATGAATGGTTCAACAAAAGATATAGTACAAGCACATGAAGATATGCATGTATAGTTAAGAATTTATTACAAATTAGTCCTAGAACATAGAGATACCAAAATATTTATTTCATTTTCACTTACCAACTTCACAACACCCAAGATGTACATCATTTACTTTGTTCTAAGGAACTCAAATGTTCCAAATGGATACTCCTCTGACATATTAATGTGTGTACAAGTTAAGGAAGAAAAAAAACTAAATCTAAAAACTTATGACTGTCATGTTGTAATGCAATAATTACATTACAATCTTAATTTCATGCACACAAAAAAAAATATACGTGAAAATATACTTAACCATGTTCTTTATCTAAATTGTTCAACAAAATATATAGTATGAGCACATGAATATATGCATGTATAGTTAAAAATTTATTATGAATTAGTTTAACAACATAAATAAACCAAGATATTTCTTTGATTATAATTACCAACTTCACAAGACCTAAGAAACAAATTTTTTTTCTTTATTCTGAGGAACTTAAATGTTCCAAATGGATACTCCTCTAACATATTAAGGTATGTGCAAGTTGAGGAAGAAAAAATACTAAATCTAAAAAGTGATGACTCTCATGTTCTAATGCAACAATTACTTTCAATAGCCTTAATATATTTTTTGAACCCTATTATAAGAAAATCTATTTTAGAAGTTATTCTCTTTTTCCAAAAATTTGACATCTAAGACCATCGATATTAGAGAGATTAAAAAATTAAAAAGAGATTTTATTATGATGTTTTTTGAGTTGGAGATGTAATTTTTACCATGTTTTCTTGATATAATGATATATATTACTATTCATCTATCTAGAAAGCTTTAAATTTGTGGATCAATACAATTTTTTTGAATGTACCATGTGGAAAGATTTATGTTGGTCCTCCAAAAATATGAAAGAGATTGTAGAAGGCTAGCAAGCTTAATTGCTGAGGGATATGTTGTAGATAAAAATATACACATTTGTATGAGATATGTAGAATATTTATACTCATGAGAATATGCTAGAACATAATAAGATGCTAATGTTAATGCTTGCCCTAAATAGTAAATTACTAGAAGGCTATTATTTATAGATGCTACCTACATCCTATCTTCATCAATGCATGAATATGCATAAGCTATCATTTTAATGGATAATGAAGAAAATAATAGAGTAGAATATGTTAAGTAACTACTTTAAAATTTACTATTTCCAATGTATATTTTATCGTTCATTTTAAACTTTTAAAAAGTGACATGTTTTGTCACGTCCCCATTCCCAAATGATGCTATTGCATAAAAAAGATGGTGCCTCTTCATAACAAGTGATTATTGTTATGGTAGCAAGACCCAATAGGGTAGTTGTAATTAAGATCCAAAAGGGTGCATTGTAATAATGGATGTGTCTCTTGAGGTACCCTTTGAGGGTTTGACCTAAGGCATTCATACTTGGGCTTAGAGGTCATGCCAAGTGATGAGATGCGATTCGCATAGGTCGTGATATCGTGTACGTGATATCGCATCTAACGTACGATATCATGTATGCGATATTGCAGTCCACCGCCATATCTATAAATAAGACGTGGCTCTCCCTTGCACATTAATAGATAGAATAGAAGTAGCGAAGATCTGGCATTTTGACCACTCCAAAGATAGATTATTTTTCCCGTGTCTACCCACAGTGTGATGAATGTAATTGTACGGTGTCTTTATTTGAGTGTGATGTACTTGGACACACACATGACCAGCAATAAAGATCGAGATTAATTCATAATTGCAGTAGTCACTTTGTTATTTATTTGTTTATTTATTTAATTTTATTTACTATTTCCCTCTCTCACCCTTAAACTCCTAGAATGCAGAATGAGTACGACTTGATTACGAGCATTTAAGTGTGACTACTTGGTAGCCTAGTGGTGTACCTAGGATCTGTGCTTGGTAATCCTAGTGGTAGTCGTGCATGAGGTCTAAGATGTGTGCACGAGGAATTGGTTGCTCATTGCACTTAGGCTAGATTAGATTCTCTTACCCTTTTCCTCCTAGATTAGCTTAGTTAATATTATTTTCCAATTCCTAGGGGATGGTGCTAGTTATCTAAATTAGTTGTATCATACAAGGTCGTTGTAAAGAACTTAACGATATATCTCTTATAAAGTAGTTATAAAAATTCACATAAATTCACACACAACAATGCCTCTCCTACAAGACGATAATTATGCCACACTTAGTGAGGAAGTTCATTGGAGAACCAATGAACTATATGACAATGAAGATTGGAGTATATAACCTGAAGTGGGAGTTTCCTATAAGCATGAACAAAAACAACATCATCACAATGCACAAAATCATAACTTACAAGATGATGATGAACCCCCATTGGCCACTACAAGCTTAACGCAAATACAAGAGGCTATTTGAATCTCATGTAGGCATCGTAAAGAGAGCTGTCTACCTAGGATCTATTTAAACAACTTTCCTAAATTCTTAGGAGGCTATGACTTAGATCTGCAACAACACTTACTAGCCTTCTACGATGCCTGCACATGGAATAGCATTGATAACAATTGGCAAAAACTTAAGCTCTTTCCTATGACACTCGTTGTCCAAGCAAAAGTATGGTATAGATCATTAAAACCAAATTCAATATGATGCTAGTCAACAATGGTAGAAGTATTTAATGAAAAATATCAAACCTACGCAAAAGTGTCAACCTCGAGGAAAAAAATCCAAGGATGGAAACAAGCACAACATGAACCCTTGGACATGGCCTTAGAAAGATATTATGCATTGTTAAATAACTGTCCAGGCCATGGGTTTTTCGAGGAAAGGCTAATGTACCATATCATTGATGGGCTACATAATGAAATAAGAGAGACCTTAGGAATGTATGCCCAAGGTCAACTATACCAACTACGATCCCATCAAATTCAAGATCTTATTCAAAGGGTAGCAAAAGAAGAAGGAGAAATAGCTAGATGGGAGATTGTTGGAAAACATCAATAGGACCAAAATTTCAACTTAACAAAGGTCCATGGTTATGAAAAGGAGATATCAACAAATATCAAGGTGGAAACATCATCTTTGCCAATACAACAATTGTTAGAAGAAGCTGAGGCAAAGATCAATAAGATGTTGGAATGGATGAATCAAAAGTGTGGAGAAAATATCAACATCATTGGAGATAGAGTTTGGACAACCCAAGAAGTAGGACAAAACAATAAACAATCAAAAAGAAAGAATGAAGGGAATAAGTGCTTAACTGCTAACCATACATATGAATGCAACATATGCCTGTATGATCACCCCAAGGGTCAATGTCCAATCTTGTCACATTTATATGAACATTGGGGAAACATGTTACATCCAGAGTTCGTACAAAGATCTTGTGTTCGATTACAGTGGTAGCCATCCCAGTTGTGGGGGACACCACCCTTAGACTAGAGACACCCTTCATATTTTCTGAATCCAAATGCTTATCATGTTCAACATCCTATTTCTCCAACTAAGCCAACATACTTTATCTCACCACACTACTATTCCCCACAATGCTGTTAGCCCATACCTCCAACACAACCACCACCTTGTGCACTGATGAGACGCATGCGATATCGCGGTCCGCCGCCATATCTATAAATAAGAGGTGGCACTCCCTTATTTCCAAATCCTGGCTAGAAGTAGCGAAGCTCTAGCAGATTGATCACTCTAGAGTTAGAATTTTTCCCATGTGCCCGCAGTAGGAGTCCTAGAGTGAACGGCTCTTTATTCGAGCAGCTTGTAACCTGAACCCAACTTGTGTACGGCAATAAAGAAGAACTTGATTGGATAAACCTTGCAGCACGTGGTTTTATTTATTGTTATTTATTTACTGCTTTCCTAGTGCGTACAAGTACGACTTGATTACAAGCATCTATGGATGTGTATGGCTAATCAAGGAATCGGCTGCTTGTCGCAACGAGTGAGTACGACTTAACTACGAGCATTGGTTGCTTGGTAACCCAGTAGCGTATTCTAGGATCTGCGCTTGGTAATCCCAGTGGTAGTCCAATGTGTATAGCTAGTTAAGGAATCAACTGCTCATTGCTAGGCTAGAATGTGTGATAAGTATGACTTAGTTACAAGAACCCATGGGTGTGTATGGCTGGCTAAGGAATCAGCTGCTTATCACACTTAAGCTAAATAGGTGCCTCAGTATGACCACTTTGAGCACTTATGTTACGTGTGGTGATCCCAGTAATGATTAGCGTTTGGTAAGCCATAGTTGCATAGTTCAGGGTGTGTCTGGTAAGTGGGAATGGATGCTTATGCTAGTTAATTTAGACTTAGGACATTAGTTAGAGTTAGTTAGTTTCTCAACCCTTCCTCCCATAGCTTAGGCGATAAATCTGAAAATACCAAAAAAATCACATACCTCAGACTTGCTTAACCATACACCGTGACACTTACAAGAAAGCCTGAGAAGACAACGAACAATTAACCCCAAGTGTTTCTTGTGGTGTTAAGGCATTTAGTTTGCGGAGTTCGACCGGATCGCGCGTGCACGCTTGTATTCATATGGTTGAGTGTAGGGGTACCTTGCCACTCATCATTGGTGCCGTTGCTGGGGACTAAGTGTTTGCACACCAATTAAACATAAGGGATATCACTCACATTGTTGTGAGCCTAAATGCACGTTAGGGTTAATCAGTTAATTAAGAACATAAAAATGGTAGAAATTGCACACCATTAGAAATGGCTTCTTCTCATGAAATCAACTCACCTAAGGACAACACAGGAGAAGGTCAGCATCAGACGCATAACTCAGATCAGCTAGGTCCTAAACAATCCAAGGTCACATATACTCATCCTGATGAGTATGTCTGTGACTTTACTTTTATCTTTCATCGAGATGAACAACTACGATGGAGAGATCTACAAGGTAACATCGTGTTACCCCTAGATAGATTTGCCCCTAACATGCTTTTCCATGCCTTAGCACAGACTGGCATGCAAGAATTGCTTGCGGAATACATTTTGGATGATTATGACATAAGGGATTATCATCCCACAAATGCCCAACGTATTTGGGACGCAAGGCAGGAGAGCCAATATTCGTTGTTGAAGGGCAAGGTTCCCCGCATCATTAGTGAAATAGGAGATGAGGAACCCCTCACAATGGGTTTTTTAGAAAAGGATGTTCCTCCTCCTCACTCTAGTGAAGAGGTTCGACATCAAGGCCTTAGATCAACGATACATATTCCAGGCTCTGATCCTTGTGAGCACCAGCTGTTCACGATAGGAACAACTACTCACACTAATGATAGACAATTGGATCGTCACAACGATCGGGGTCGAAGCAGCTAAAGAGAAGGTAAGAAAAATCACCACGGTGATGGATCCCCTTCTTCTTCTCCTTCATCTCAACATTCAAACTCTCCTTCCACATCTGGGTGCAACCATCATGAGCATAATGGAGAGAGTAAAAGTAAAAGGGAAACTGAAATGCCTCGAAAGAAGGTTAAGAGGAGTTAGGACAAGGGCAAGGATGTAGGGAAAGTAGGGAACCACCACATAGACATCATAGATGTCATGAAAGAGATGATCATGATGAACCCCTACTCGCAACCCAAAGCATGCTTGACATAACAGAGGCAGTTAGGATTCCCACAAGGCATTTAAAGGATAGTCGGATCAAGTAATTAGACATGAACAATATTCCACGTTTTGAAGGGGGATACAACGCTGATCCTCAACATCATTTGCAGGCATTCCATGATGCCTGTGCCTTGAAGAACATTGATAGTGAGTGGTAGAAGTTTAAGTTGTTCCCAAGGACACTCACCAAAGAAGCAGAGAGTTGGTACCGGTCCTTAGAACTGGAAACCATCAGGAGGTGGAGTACGATGCTTGAACTGTTCAACAACAAATATCAGACGTACTCTAGAGTGTCTAACTTGCATAAGCCGATCCAAGGCTGGAAACAAGGTGCTCATGAATCCTTGGATGCTGCCATGACCTGTTACTATACACTACTACATCGGTGCCTGGGCCATGGGTATGCTAAGCGAGATCAACTTTTCCACATCGTGGATGGACTAAGAAATGAAACGAGAAGAACTCTTGGGACTTATGTCCAAGGGAGACTCTCCCAACTAAGAGCCCATGAAGTTGAAAGCTTGTTGGAACAAGTAGCGCAAGAAGAGGGTGAGCTACAGAAGAGAGAAAGTACAGAGGAATACAACCGCGATCCCTTCCTTCACAAGAAGGGAGTGAAATTTTGTGATGAGGAGGATGAGTCACCAATTGAAGAGTTGGTGAACCGGAAAACCTTGCTGATCCAAAAGTTAACAATAGAAATAGCAGCTAAGGTAGATGATGTATGGAGTTCCTTAGACTCTAAGATAGAAATAGTCTTGAAAATTGTAGATGAGTCTAAGGTTGAGCAAAGTAGTGATAAAGGAAAAAACATGCAGAGAAAATTTAACCCTGCACATAACAAGGGTAAGGAAAAAATTTCTAACTCCGATGAGGCTGTAAATTCTGATTCAGACGATGATAGTGGATGTGAGGTCTGCTACTATGACCATACTAAGGTATGTTGTCCAATTATCTCACATCTGCAAGAGTCTGGGGTGTATGCACTAAATCCAAGACTTAATCAATGACAAAAACCCCAAAGGTTACCTTATCCACAAGGTAACCCAAGGTAGTTCCACCAACCCTTGACATATTATCCAAGTGGAACGTCTCCACAACCCATTGGACAACATCAGTTGTGGAAATACCCATAGTTATGGGGGATGCCACCGCCAACACACCAATACGCTTACCGACAGTCCGATCCTTATGGATATTATGTGCAGCAGCCAGTTTCTCCAGGTGACTCTATGGGTCACGTAACCTCCAACCGTCACTACCAAGCTTGGGAGTACTTCAGAAGGACTCCTTCTCCTCCGGGAGACACTCCATATCCACACCATCCTCCTAATCCAACCGCACCTCTTCCACCTCAAGTAGTTCCCATAACACCTCCTGCTCCAACAATGCAAGGGGAACTTCCTCCTTAACCGTAGCAATGTCACGCTGCGAGAGTTGTAAATATCCAACCGGGTACTAGTTCTTGTGACAACTATACAAAGAAGAGACCTTTTTTTAGAACTAAAAGCCCAGACAAACTCTCGCAACAACAAGCAATTGAGGCCATGTACATGCCTACACCATCTAACACCTCAGAGCACCCTTCAGTCCAAAGGAGTGTAACGCATATGGTTATGCTAACACATACCGTAACTGACTGGATCAAGGTAGGCCACCTTCCCAGGAAACTAACTAACCCTAGGAGTCCTTTTATTTATTTGTAGATCGCTAGAAATGCACCACATCGAGCTCTTCTTGACTCAAGTTCCAGAGTCAACTTAATTTCACGGAAAATGTATCACGCCTAGAACCTGCCACAACTTAAGAAGAGTAATATTCAACTAGAGTTGGTAGACCAGTCCATCACCATTCCCTTAGGATTGGTGGAGGCTGTTATTACCACTGTGTGTGGTTGGTCCTACCCAGCGAATTTTCTAGTGATCGATGTTAACAACAATGAAGGGGACTTCCCAATTATAATGGGAAGGGCATGGCTAAGCACGGTAGATGCATGCCTTAGGATCTGCGATCTTTCCTTGGAAATCTCCAAGATAAACATATGTGGAAAGATCGAGAAGAGGATAGTTCCATGCATCACATACA
>MNCI01011145.1:374168-540501 GCA_015680685.1 Gnetum montanum | reverse complement strand
TGAGGAAACTCATGCCAACAACCGTGGCATAGATTCGTTGGAACATGAACATCACCAACTCCCACCCCTGAATCTAAGATCATTGATTGAGAGGAATTGGGCACATCTTAGAAATTCAAATAGGCACTCACTATTTCGGATCTCTCCCTTACAACTCAGTCATGGGGGAGATGGCCACCTATGCTAACCATATGGGGCCCTCAGTTCTTTTTCAATTTTTGTTTTACAACGTTTTTGTTTTTACACATTTTTGTTTTACAAATTTCTTTAACTTTTCTAATTTTTGTTTTACAACTTTCTTTAACTTTTAATGTTTTTGTTTTACACCATCGTTATACTTTTCTATTTTGTATGTGTGTGTGTGTGTCATCCACCATGTAAGTTCATCACCCAATAAGTGTTCAGACTGACAGGATGAACCATTTTCCATTAATTGCTAGTGTTTGGTTTTTACCTTTAAGTCACAATGTTGATACTAAGGTATGTTTCTTCTGATATGGCAGGCAATGAGATCACTTCATCCATCCATCCATCAAAGTCTATAGTTTCCCTTCGCTTGGAAATGTACAGTTCCCTTCTAATAAGAACTTCAATGAACTGGTAACTGGGCATTTCTCAAACTAAGGAAGGACTCAAGGATTGCAAAGGGTGTGACTTCAAGGGAACTTGGTGCTCTTGTGTTGGTCATTCACTTGGGTGCTTGGTTGTTTTCTTCTTGAGTTTTCTTACTGTTTCGATGTTGCCCATTCTTCGGAAGTTGAGATAATAAAAATAAAGAAGTCTTTGCATGGTGTGGTCCCCATGCATAAAAACAGAAAACACAAAAAAAAACCAAAGTGAGGATTCAAAGCACACCCCTTAGATGAAATAAAATTTGGGCTGCAAGCACTGGTTATGGAACCAAAGTGTTCCCTCTAACTAAGGCCCTTCTCGCTTCCCATTCTCTCGGTTGTTTCGTCAGAATGGTAGTGGCTCTTTGAAGATGCATCCTTGTTATCCGCGTGGATGATTTAACCAAATGCATTGATGCGAAGTCATTGGAAGTGGTTGGTTTGAGGCCTCAGTTGGAATGATATTTGCCAAGTCACATTAATCATGAAACACACAAGGGGTTGTACACCACCTTGTTCTTGGGATTCCATTCCACTTCTCTTCTTCCCATCCTTCTTTCCATTGTTCACCTCATTGCCGGTTGTATCATTAGTATATATTTTGGTTGATGCATTGTTTTCTTTTTGGTAAATTCTTATGGTTAAGACTTTAACTCTTGTTCCAAAGGACATTCCTAGTGCCTACGGACTCTTTGAATGTGGGATTTTTAGGGCATTAAGGGCATGAGCCTGCTTTGGGGAGGACCCACTGACATTCCTATTTGGAACATTAGTTAACTTCTTTTCCTTTACATTTTTTTAATTAATTAATATTTTTGTTCATTTCCATCATGACATCCCCTTCACCGATGCCATAGTTGTCCTTTCCTTTTACCTATCTTTCTTACTCCTTTTCTTTCTCCATTCTAATGCTACCGGAGGTTTGCGATTAGTCATGGGGGTACGAGCCTACTTTTTTCAATTTTTCTCCTAAGCCCCAAATTTTTTCATTTTTCTTCTTAACCCCTACACCTTTGATAGTCATCATATACATTTTCCTGGATCCATATCAGCCATACCACAACCTAGCCAAGGAACCTCAACCGAAGCAAGGTATGCTTTACCTAATGATTCAATTACCCTTGCTAAAATATGATTGTGTTGTGTGTGCAGATGGCAATCATACAACAACGGAATGGATCTGGAGCAAACACTTGAAATGGAGCAGCACTGAAGCAGCTATGCAAGGAGCAGAATTGATAATGCGCTTACAGATGGACAACAAAAGACGCAATCTAGGCGTTGGCAGCAACAAGACTCTTCTCTCTTCTTCTCTTCTATTCTCTTTTTTCTTTTCTCTCAGTTGCCAAATGTGGCCTGATGTCATTGTAATAAGGTGTTCACCCTTGTTGTCATGAATACCAGTTTTGTCAAGTCTTGTAATAAAGACCTATTCACATGTCATCCCATTAGTTCCATTTCCCCTAATAATCCCATACCTACCTAATATTATTGTAAGGAACTCGAGGACGAGTTTTCATTTAGTCATGGGGGTATGATGAGACGCGACATGCACTGTGCTGTCATATCGCGTACGCGATATCGTGTCTTTTCCTGCAATATCGCGTACGCGATATCGTGATCTGCCACCATATCTATAAATAAGAGGTGGCACTCCCTTATTTCCTAATCCTGGCTAGAAGTAGTGAAGCTCTGGTAGATTGATCACTCCAGAGTTAGAATTTTTCCCATGTGCCTGTAGTAGGAGTCCTAGAGTGAACGACTCTTTATTCGAGTAGCTTGTAACCTGAACCCAACTTGTGTATGAAAATAAAGATGAACTTGATTGAATAAACCTTGCAGCACGTGGTTTTATTTATTGTTATTTATTTACTGCTTTCCTAGTGCGTACAAGTACGACTTGATTACGAGCATCTACGGATGTGTACGGCTAATCAAGGAATCAGCTGCTTGTCACAAAGAGTGAGTACGACTTAACTATGAGCATTGGCTGCTTGGTAACCCAGTAGCGTATTCCAGGATCTGCGCTTGGTAATCCCAGTGGTAGTCCAATGTGTACGACTAGTTAAGGAATCGGCTACTCATCACTAGGCTAGAACGTGTGATAAGTACGACTTAGTTACGAGCACCCACGGGTGTGTATGTCTGGCTAAGGAATCGGCTGCTTATCACACTTAAGCTAAATAGGTGCCTCAGTACGACCACTTTAAGCACTTGCGTTACGTGTGGTGATCCCAGTAACGATTAGCGTTTGGTAAGCCACAATTGCATAGTTCAGGGTGTATCTGGTAAGTGGGAACGGATGCTGACGCTAGTTAATTTAGACTTAGGACATTAGTTAGAGTTAGTTAGTTTCTCAACCCTTCCTCCCATAGCTTAGGCGATAAAACTGAAAATACCAAAAAAATCACATACCTCAGACTTGCTTAACCATACACCGTGACACTTACAAGAAAGCCTGGGAAGACAACGAATGATTAACCCCAACTGTTTCTTGTGGTGTTAAGGCATTTAGTCTGCGGAGTTCGACTGGATCACGTGTGCACACTCATATTCGTATGGTTGAGTGTAGGGGTACCTTGCCACTCATCATGCACCTTATATTCCTCCTAACTTTCAACATTCTTATTCTTTCCCTCCTTCCACAATGCCACCAACTATTCCTAAGGTGTTTGTGCCATAGTAACAACCCATGAACAACACTTGTGCTACTGCTACTAATAGCAATGAAGAGCCTCCTCAACATCAAAAGAGTCCTTTCTTTAAACATGGCCATAGGAAGGGACAACATAATTCTGAGGCCACTGCACCTTCCAACCCAGCACAAGTCCCACACTATGGTACACCCTTATCTTCGAACTCAGCATCTCATGTAACTTCATTAGGGCCACCAACTAATACTCCAACAACCATACAGCCCAATGAACACAACCATGGGAGGCATCATCCTAATCCTTGCATACCATCTAACAGTCGCCAACATCATAGTGGGTTAACTCGTTATCTGGGAACTACATCGTATGAAGTGCCCCACTATGCTTATTACAATCAAGTGTGTGAACCCCGAGGGGATAAGTATAGACTGGTTTCAATATTTCCAACATGCAAGGATCCTTATCTTTCATTTATTAATCCTTGCCATACTCAACTGATTGGTTATGGGGGATAACCCCCCATTTCAATAACAAGAAGGATTAAAAAATATTTTTCATTTTCTTTGATTTTACAACTCTTTTTTTTCCAGTTTTTCATTTTTCAACTTTTTTGTTTATCTTTTTCCTTTTTTATCTTTTTTGTGTTTTTGTCTTTTTACGTTTTTGTAAGTAATCTCATCTATAAATAAAACACTCATGTGGATCATTGGTTGAGGTGTGTTCTATGTTATTAAGTCATGAGTGATCAATTATTTGGAATAGTGAGCCCATTACACCCACTCATCCACTCTATAAGTAAGAGGTTCTATTCAAGGGTATAGCTATATTCTTGACATTTTTAAAAACTTAAAATTAATTTTGTGTTCATTGTATCCAGAATGAAGAAGGATGGACCAAGAGGGAATGATTAGGGTGTGACATCAAGGGGACTTGTGGATTCTCTTTGGTGACATCTGTGGGAGTTATCATGCAATGTGGTTGTACTAAGATCCTTGTAGATCTAATAAAAATGGGAGTAAGAGTAATCAAACGAGCACTCAAAAATAAAATGCTATTCTAGGAGGTCCCACTAGAAAGACATGCACCCATGCTTGAAGGTCAGCGGCTTCTTTGGATTTAGTAAAGTGAAAAGAAAGAAGAAAGAGAAAAGAAAAACAAAGTGCCACAAAACAAAAATCACACCTCCCTTGCATAAAACGCCAAGTGATCGTACGCCTTGTTGTTATGGTACTCTCATAGTTGTTCACCATTGGATGAAATGATGCAATGCCATTGATTGAAGGATGGACTTGGTCTTCATCTTGGAACTATGGGTTAATGACACATTAATCATGCTTTACATGCAGGATTCATTGTGCCTGGGTCAATTACCTGATGTCCCAATCTCTACGATCCCTTTCTACACTTCGTCTCATCTCACTGTTCGTGTAATTGTAGCTCGTGTCCCGTGTAGCATAGAATTTTCATCTCATTTCAGTGATATTTACATGTGTGTGTTTTGTGGAGCTGGTGCAGATTACATTTAACCCTTCTAGTGCCCACGGACACTTTAAGTGTGGTTACACAAGGGCATAATAGGTTGAAACTTGCTTTGGGGAGGACCCACTTGTGTAATTTTTTGTAATCTTCACTAATTCTCTAGTTCAAACATAAAATTTCTTACCCTTAGCTTAATTTTTTATATTTTTCTTTCCCTATTATTATCCCTCTATCATTTAAACATTCCAATGTACCATTACATTTCCTTTTTTCGTAACTGCCAAATTTTTATTGCTACAGTTCACATCATTATTATTAAGAGTGCCTATTGAATCAATGAAATTACCCTAGGATATCTTAATACTTGCCCATTTCCTCAATTTACACCATTAATTTCAAGAAAATAATTAAAAATTTCGTATTTTTCATGTGTCTCACATCATTGGGGACGAGATATCACGTACGTGATATCGTGTCCCATTTGATATCACGTACACGATGTACTGTACATGATATCACATCCTATTTCCCCATAAGTAGGACACCCCCACCGCAACACTTAGCATCATTTTGCCATTTACGTGGAGGGAGTTTTTGAAATTTTTCTCTGCGACTTACAATTTCGTTACCCTCGCTTTTTCACTCATATCTTGCTCACTGGTGCTCTGATTTTAATTCCATTTGAACCTGCTTGAACTCGGAATGTTCAATTTTGTCATGAGGGAGAGACACTTGCCAAAAAGTGCCTAAATTTTTTAAAATTTATCATCACCCAAAGGACATCAATTAGGATAATTAACACTAACACTTAGAAAAATTATGCCAAAAATCATATGACCTTAGGTACATCGGGAGATTAAAATGAAATCCACCTAAGTCATAGGATCCATTATTATTATTTTTGGGCAAGATCACATGATAACATAAGATATTTAATTAAAGGCATGTAGTAAGGTATAAATTGAATTTTAAAACAACCTTACTAACATTTGGCCCGTGTGATTGCAGATGGCCCCGAAACGTGCATAGCAAGAGGGTCCTGTTCAAGGTGGAGAGAAACAACCTCAGAGAGGTGGAAGATAGGTCCCTGCTAGATAACATGTAGAATAGGAGGTGTAATCATTTAGCATTCATCAAGAAGAACCTCCTACTAGACGGTCTAGGCAGGTAGAAAGAGGAGCTGTTGCTGCACCTGAACCGGGACAACAACTCATATTGCCCCCAGAGTGTGTTCAGGCTATCCATGAGAAGTTCATATTCAATGCTGTGATTGTGGAGCTAAAATTCAAATATTTTGTAGAGTTCACTCTTGAGGCTATTAGGGATCACCTTAAGGGGTCTCCCTTATGGCCTGTCCTCTCTAAATGCGGTGCCTAGTACTTAGGTGAAACGTACTAGTTCTGGCATAATAAGGAGCAAGGAACCACAGTTAACATTTGTGGTGTGACAGTAGACTTTTTTGTGTAGATAATTTTGGAAATGTTAAACCTTTTGAATTCAGGCCCCCATGTTGCTTGGTTATCTACCCGATTGGACCCTGATGTGCAAAAGGATTGATTAGAGAAGACTTATGGAAGAGATAAAACTTTTGGAGAATTGACAATGGAGGAGCGAGTTTATTTCAAAATTGGAAGCTATCACCTCTTTCCAACAAAAGGTTTGAAAAGAATATCTATGTATGTAGCAAGGGAATGTGCAGTGTTGATGAGAAAGGTTAATTCTAACCTTCCCCATCTATATTTGATGGAGATCCTAAGGCAATTTGAAGAACAAAAGTTAGTGAAGATGGCACTGCCTTTTCCTTGCCTTATCAGAAAACTTTGCCGACAGGCTGGTATTTGGGGATACACAAATGACATCCTCTAAAAGGCCTAGAATGCTTCTTATGCTGAGTTATTAAAGGCACCAACTCCAATAAAGAGCACTGGTGAAGATCTGAGACCCAATGAAGAAGAAAAATAGATGACTGGACCACCTACAACTCAACTTGCAAGACCTAGCCAACCTCCAGTCATAGGTCCCAGCCAACAACATGAAGCAAGACCCAACATAGGTCAAGATCAGTCACCGTCACCGCAATACTACAGACCGTCGATGAGCCATCTTAGGGCCATCATTGAGATGGTTAGTTGGGAAAGTCATGATGCTGCAAACCTCTAACATGTCATCGATGATGCCAACCAGCCTACTATTTTATTAGATCACACAAGGGGTGAATTATCAATTCAAATAGGAGGAGGGGAAAGTAGATGGTCACAACAGATCTTAGGAAATGCGGCATCTTTTCAAGTGTAGTTAGATACTAGTGAACAGACCACTATGATGGTTATGCAATACTAGGATGCTGCTGGAGATGTTGAAGTGGTCTCTAACCATATCAAAGAATCCTTTAACGTACCTATTGTGCCACTAGCAGATCTTTTAGAAGCATGGGATGCTCAAACTCTTGCTGGAACCTTAATGAATCCTACGGAACATGAGGATGCGCTAGATCAATTGGTACAAACAGGACAAGTTCTGACATCCTTATTTGACATCCCCCAAGATGTAACAACAGTTCAATCATACTTCATTTCCACAAAGGGAAAGATGGTCATATCCAAAGTAAGGGTCGAGCATGTTGAAGCTGAAGTGTAGAAACTACAAAAGCAGCTCTTAGTCTTACAAGAAACACAACGAGATCCTCTACAATTTGTTCCCATAGACCAGCTGGAAAATTTCATAATTGAGCAATTAACAAAGCTAATCATAGAAAATAAGAAGGTGGTAGAAGAAAAGGAGATAGCCACTTGGGATGCCTCCATAGCACAAGTGCAAACTCATGTGCATCTTAAGGCACTCAAGGCCTTAGAAGAAGAGAATAAGTAGTTGGTTGCAGATAACCTTCAGTTGACTTTTGTGGAGAAACAAAAGAATGTTCTTGATGAACACTTTCATCAGTTATGAGAACAGTTCATTCAGGTCAACCAAGATGTAAGATGTTTAGCCAAAGAAAATCAAACCCTCTCAATGGAGGAGGTACATGCTATTCACCAAAAATTAGCCATCGAGATAAGCGCATGGCAGAATGAGGCTAAATGACATGAGAAGCTAAAGAAGCATTTCTGTGATCAGGTGGGGATGTACAAAAAAATATTGGAGAAGGATATCCATATGGCCAAGGCTCAAATCAACAACATCAGTGCTCGACACATTGATTGGAGGGCCATATTGGACACTTACGCCTTCGCCCCCCAAGCGGAAGTTAAGAACCGAGACCTGCAGATCCAAGACTTGACAAAATACATGGAGTTGGCAAACCTTAGATATGCCAACCTGGCCATGTTAATAGCAGGATGCCCTAAGTCAGAGCTTGAGAAGCAGGTAGCTTCCACCCATATCAAATATGAAGTAGAATTTGTAGAGCGTAAGAAGCTGGCTGAGAAACTAGATGTCACAAATTCTGAACTTGCAGTGGTAAAAGAAAGCTACTAGGGATAGAAAGATGTTGCAGCTGACTTGGCTCAATGGCTAACAGAGCTTCATGAATACAAAGACAAAGCTAGAGCCTATGAAGAGGAATGATGGGTGTTCATAGCATGGTATGTCAAAGCTAATCAGATGTTCCCGCAACTACCCTATCCGTGGGAGGTGTCGATTCCTTCAAACATCAAAATATTATCATAGACAGCACAAGATCCTTGGACCGAAGAGGAGAAGCTCCAGACCATTCTTCAGTGTTGTCAACCATCAAAGCTTGGAGCATGTGACAAAGGGAAAGCACCCATGGAGAAGCCACTGCCACCAGGAACTACATGAGTTCCATTTTTTATAGTGTAGTATTTTTTTTGTGTTGTGTCTTCCCACACTGCAGCATCATTTCATTTTTTTTCTAGTTAATAATCCCATACCTATCCACTGTGTAATAAATGAAACTTTTTCTCCTTGTAACTTGAGTATGAGTTTTTATTTAGTCATGGGGGTATGATGAGATGCAATTTGCATAGGCCACAATATTGCATACGTGATATCACGTCCACTACGATATCGCATCCCCCACAATACCGCGTACATGATATCACGTCTTCCCTACAATATCACATACGCGATATCACAGTCTGCCATCATATCTATAAATAATACTTGGCTCTCCCTTGTACATTAATAGATAGAATATAAGTAGTGAAGCTCTGGCATTTTGACCACTCCAGAGATAGATTATTTTTCCCGTGTTTGCCCGCAGTGTGGTGAATGTAATTGTATGGCGTCTTTATTCGCGTGTGATGTACTTGGACATGCACATGATCAACAATAAAGATTGAGATTAGTTCATCATTACAACAGTTACTTTTTTATTTATTTGTTTATTTATTTAATGTTATTTACTGTTTCCCTCTGTCACCCTTAAACTCCTAGAACAGGGAACTAGTACGACTTGATTACGAGCATTTAAGTGTGACTACTTGGTAGCCCATTGGTGTACCTAGTATTTGTGCTTGGTAATCTCAGTGGTAGTCATGCATGAGGTCCAAGACGTGTACAGTTGATCAAGTAATCGGTTTTTGTCGCACTTAGTCTAGATTAGATTCTCTTACCCTTTTCCTCCTAGCTTAGCTTAGTTAATATTATTTTCCACTACCTTCAGGAGTAGCGTTAGAATTAGGAACACATCATACACCTCATCTGTACTAAACCATACATGACAAATACAATACTAGTCCAAGTGGGAAGACAACGAACTACGACCTAAGGATAACTGTCTAGGTGCCACAACTAGTCTGTTTGTGGAGTTCGACCGGATCATGTGTGAAACACTTGTATTCGTATGGTTGAGTGTAGGGGTACCTCACCACTCATCACCAAGCATGGAGAGGTAGAGCTGGTATAGCCAAGTCACAAGGGTCGAATGAAGCAGGACAAGAAGTGGACTAGCCATCCCTTCTGGCTAATGATAGGCCTAACCATGATGGTAGCACTGAATTTCCACTAAGGGATAGATGTTGAAGGAAGAAAACCCCAAGGAACATTCTTAGATCATGATCTAAATACACTATTCTATGTCAATAAATCATTTTTTTCATTCTCTTTCTACACTTTCTCTATTTTTTTCTTTACACATAATGTTGAATGTTACATATATTTGATGTTTGGTATATTGTATTCTTACGCATAATGTCTAATATAATGTATATTTGAAATTTTCCACGACATTCAAGGATGGGATGTTACACTTGGTATCAAAGCAAACCATGATCCAAGGGCCATTTAGAACCATGGGTTGAGTACAACATGAACTTAATGATGAACCATGAAGCCACAACACATGGAAAGTCATCAATCATAACTAGATGCATCATATGTCTATGATGTAAGTTAGAAGATACCTTTTCATTGATTTTATGAACAATGGATCAAGCATTTACAAAAGATATAACTCCCACCAACTGACAAAACTCTTTCATAGATATCACTAACCAATGAAGATTTGATTATGTCTCATCAAGATTCATCAATTACAAGAGATGTTGGTAAGACAAGGATATAGTGATCCAATCACTCTTACCCATCTTAATACTATAAATATTAATTAATGAAGATCAATATTAATTTTCTTCCAAAAATTTATTAACCATGACCTAAATTGATCTTGTTTTGTTGAAACTCATTATTCTAAGAAACTTAGGGTCATTTATAAGTTATCATGTCTTCCATATATCAACTTAGTAATGTCATTGTGGTAGAATAAGCTAGTTTGGATTTTTTAAAATCTTGAAAATTCAACTTCATTTTTGAACCATATACTATGTCCAATGCATAGTACTCATTGAGATTATTCGAATAGTACAAATTTTGTCTCGATTAAAGTTATGGTTTGGGAGATATCATGATTTTAAATTTTCCTTATGTGTGCATTAAAATAATATCAAATTATTAATTATTGAGAAAAGTCAAAATTTTAGAGTTGAGATTCAAATTTGAAATTGCCATTTACCCATACCAAGCCCTTACCATGTCATTGGCTGACCCACCATGTTAACCACTAAGGTAAGGTTGAATAAAATAATAATAAAAATTAAAAAGAAAAAGAAATAGGTAGGAAGAGTAGAAGGTTGTGGGTTCAAACCCAAGCCCCCTCTTTAACTTAAGATATTTTATAATATAATATAATATGATAAAAATAGAAGTAATTACAGTTTGCACTAGTAGGGGGTGCATAGGTCCTATAGGAATCATGCAGGCCTTGTAGGGACAACGTAGGCCTTGTAGGAGCTACAAAACCCTACATAAGAGCTATGCTAGCCCTGTAAGGCCTAAAATCTTCCTTGTGCAGTAGAGCCACTAGTGACCAAAGCAACAATGATCCAATGTTGCTACTCCATCTTGATGCTTTGCCACCACCACACCTACTTGCTACCACCACACATGTTCCTCATTACTACATCCTTGGCCTACTACCATGAAAAAACCCTTTAGCCACAATTATTTGCTAGGTGTTGCTGCTCTACCCCACTGCCTCTGTCCATCATCTGATGCCACACCATCTGTAGTGTGAAAACCAATGTCATCACTCTACATCATGCAAAACCTAACCTGCCATATCCCTATTGTAGCTGTGGCATCCATACAATCCTACAGTGAACCTACATTGTTGCATAAGGGTAGTCATCATGTGCTACTACTACCTAAATCTAGAGGACCACCATCATCAACTACTACCCTTGTAATCTAATGTCATCGCCTCTTGCTTGTCACCACAACCAAAATATCTCATCATGTTTTTTCATTATCTATAGCTTGCCATTTTTGTTAACACATGCACTACCATCACAACCACTATTGACTGCGCCACTGCTACTGCAATCACCTCCATTATCATTGAAAAATATGCAATGATTTTTAGCCCTCACACTGTCCTTAGATACTATCGGCATAGAAGATCACCCCCACCTCTAGCACTTCATGGATATTAATAGCATTGTGGATCACTGCCACCTCTGGTGCTCCATGGATATTTTCTACGTGATGGATCATCATCATATTTGGTGCTCCATGGACACCAATGACACTGTAGATCACCATCATCTCTGGTGCTCTGTAGACATTGTCAACACTGTGGATCACCACCACTTCTTACATATGCAAACATTATCAGTGATGAAAATCATTGCAACCTTCAATGATCTGTGGACACCAATAGTGTAGTAGATCATTGCCACCTTTGATGAATTTCAATTTTTTGTCAACTAATTGGAAATCAAATTTTTCTATTGACTAATGGACAATTCAAAATTTTTGTCAACTGATAGTGAGTTCAAAATTTTCGATCAAAAGATTGTTACATTAGAATTTGATATGCAAAAAAAATAATAAAAAATATTCAAAACAAAAAAAGAATTTGATGTATTAGTAGAATGAGAGATAAGAATTCTATAATTAAGTGCACTTATCCTAGAGTAGTACTAGGATGGGTGACCTCTTGGGAAGTCTTGTTTCTCATGTAAAGAGGTTTTAGACTCTAAAATCCATAACTTTTAATTTTGTAAGCCTTTTCCAATGAATGAAAAGTTGTTTCCTATAGATTTTAACATTCTACACACATTGGTGAAGTTATATCTAGCCCATGGAACCCTAAAAAATAGTTTTTAGACCTTGCCTAATATAGTGCCTTAAGACTCTCAAAAGATTAATTTTAGCACAACTCAAGCATATGAGGTCATTTTTCAAGATATGAATAGTCATTTTCAACATTTTTCATCCTTCTCAACTCAATGTTGAGGTTCAAGTTATCATCTGAGTATCCTATAATTTGATGATATTATGGAATTGTGCCTTAAACGTTGACAACATAAGGATAACTAATCGCTCCTTGTTGGGAAATTAACCATTACAGATAGCCTTAAGATCCCTATGCTATGTCATTAGTTACACTAGTGGAGTCATTGTCTTAAGGGGGGTTAGAAAGGCCATTAATATTTAGATAATGTGGTTAATATTACTAAAATTAGATAATGTAGTTAAATATTACCAAAACTAGTTAAAGAATGTATCATTATCAGTCGATAAATCAGTTGTTGTATCAATTGATGAAACAAAACTGTCTTTAAAAACATATGGAAAAACAACATGGAGACTCAAAATCTCATTTCAACAAGGTGTATGATACCTGTAAAGAGAAATGATCCAAAAGAGAATCCAAGAATGAGAATGAAAGTTGCAACATATAATGTGCTTGTAAGATCCTTAGTGAGCAAGAAACAACATCTTGTCATGTACACCATGGGTCTTGGATTGACATGAATATCAATATCCATGCATTTTAGTAGAGTTTCAAGATTTTGATGTTGATTTTTTATGCCTATAAGATGTCTTGTCATGGGATTTTCTATACCAATTCCAACTAGACTTGGAAAAGATGGGATATATTGGTATTTACAAGAAAAAAATTTCTTGAAAAAGTTCTTCTTTTGAGCCATATAGATTAACCTATTAAAGAACAACATGAATGGTTATGTGATCTTTTATAAAGAAGCCAAGTTTGAATTAGTACAAATATTTGAATGGAGTTTAGAAAATATGATTTTTGAAATTCCATAAATTCAACTCATGGGAAAGAAAGAACCATCATGATTTTGTAAAAATCACATAGCCTTGGTAGTTATTCTAAAATTCCATCTATTAGGAAGATGTGTATGTATAGTCAACACACATTTTATTGCCAAATTAACATGTTTAGATGTTAGACTATGTCAAGGAGTTGATTAAGAAAATAGAAGAAAGTTTGAAGAAAAAGTTATTTCTAACCTACATGGATCCAGTTCCATTTGTTCTTTGTGGAGTCTTTAATGCAAAAGTTGGAAGTAGTGTCTATAAATTCTTAAAATATGTATCTGTAAAGGAATCCTTTGAAGATGAACCTAATTTAAAAAAGATGTTACCATTAATTCAACATGTAATTCCATTGGCCAATGCATATTATTCTTAATTTGAATCTTCAATAGATAAATAAATTTTTTTATTTTGGAACAGATGATGTTGATGGATATTACTCATCAAAAACCATAGTTTGCTAATTACTCTACTATGATTAACAAGGATGGATCAACAACATTTTCCATTGGGACCCTGGATTATATTTGGTATGATGTCCAATTCTTCCAAACTACCAAGTTACTAGAACTAATTTCTAAAGAAGAAGATGAGAAGAATCAAGACCTAGCCATACCATCCCAAACAATACCTTCCTATCATATACCACTTATGTAAAAATTACAATTACTTTCGTTAGTTCATAAGGTTGATCAAGATTTGGAAGTATCTCACCTTTACTTTTGATAATAAATATTATTTTATTTATTTTTTAATTTATATTTTAATTAGATAAGTAAAATATCTAAGGTAATGGAACTTGGAATAAAGGATTTGCCTTGCCTTCACTTGGATAACTAGATGTGAGTTACACTTTGTGTGAACCTAGTTAGGACTAGTGATTAGTGGTTGGTAGATCTTTAATTTACCTCTTATCATTATCTTAGAAAATGAGGTAAGTATTAGTAAAATAATATTTGATCTTTCATATATCTTTCTCACATATATCATGTTTGCAAAATAAGTGAGAAACAACTTCAAGTTCAAAGAAGAAATTAAATGATTGGAGCACAAGATCATAAAAAAAGCACTAGAGCTAGAAAGAGATAGTGCACATGGACCTGTTCAAGAAAGAACAAAACCTAAGGGAATTAGATTATCACATCCCATTCCCAAATGATGCTACTACATAACAAAGATGGTGCCTCTTCATAATAAGTGATTATTGTTGTCATAACAAGACCCAAAAGGGTGATTGTAATTAAGACTTGAAAGGGTGCATTGTAATAATGGATATGTCTCTTAAGGTAACCTTTGGAGGCTTGACCTAAGGCATTTATACCAATTAGGTTAGAATTAGGTTAGAGAAAATCCATACTAAAGAATTTAATAAATGGTTCAAGAGTAGGGTATGTACTTATAAATTTACATGCATAGTAGATCATATATGGTCTTTTATTTTGGTCTTTGTTGTGAAGATTAACATTTTTATTTCTAGTCTTATGTTATTGGAAATTACTCATAAATACATGAAACATGACAAGTCCTCTATATCCAATTATCTAAGACTCCTAATCCATGGTATAGAACATTTAGTAATGACATATAATGCCTACATGATAAATGGCTTTTGGTTGCATATAATAGATCATGATACTCATAAGCTTATTTAAAAATTTTTACTATATGTTTTTGCTAGTACAACCTATATAGATGACAAACATACAATGGTATATTGGGGGATGACATCATGATAAAATTTAAATCTAAGATATCTATCCCACTATTCCTTTGTGATTGGATAGATATCAATGATGAAAAAACTTAACAAAAAAAGATGATTTATATTTCACATTCATGAATATAAAAATGTTACTATGGAGAATAGAACTAGATGATGAAAAATTTATCATGGAAAATCATACCAAATAGGCTTTTTATGTTTAAGATCTAAAGGAAGCTTATTGGTACATTATGATGGAGTGTAAACCTAGAGATTAATTTGAAGAAGTAAATTAGGATAAGGATAATAGAGATAATTTGGATCATGTCATTTATACTAATAAATGGTGTGATTTGTTGTAGATTTTTTATTATATGTTTCCTTAAAGAGGCATTACAATTGTACTATTTAAGTAATAAAGAAAGCATGGGCTTTGTCATGTCATTATTACTTATTAGAGGTAAGGCTTAGTAAGGGATAACACCATTTAGATGTATAGATGGTGTAATTTTTAAAGAGATATTAAGTATTGCACCTCCTAAAAAAGTTGATTTCTTAAATTGATGATTTTAATTTGGACTAGGTAGGATACTGGTATGCACTTATAGTTACACATGAAAGGTTGAATGTTTAATTCACTTTATTTAAAAAATTAAATAATTGATATAGAAATATGGTTAAAATATTTAACAATCCTATAAGAAAAAAATTATTAACTAAAGTTAACATTAATAGATTATCATCCATAGACTCAATGTTCATCTCACCAAGGTAAAGGCCTAGGAGGATAGTGGATGAGCAAAAGCATAACCTCTTGTTATGTTGGAACCTACATAACATATGATCTTGTTATGGATTTTAAGTTGTTTCTAACTAGTAACCTTCATAACTTCTTCCATGATTCTAAAATTGTCTAGTAATTATTAAATAAGATCATTCCAATTGCATTATAATATATCTAATATTACATAATAATAAAGTAATGAAAGAATCTAAATAATCCACCATCAATGCTTTAATTTTGTGTATATTATTAATAATATTAATGTTATCAATTATTTTACCAATAAACTTTGCATAGCAAAAATCATAAGAAAACATATAAATTGTGAATAATATAACCACAATTACACTCTAGCAATAAATAACAAGTGTTATATGAACATTACTCATTTAAATGCTAGCAATGTTAGTATTATTTTATTATTAAAGATACAAATGCTAATTAAGCATTCTTTGAAATATAACTAAGCAAGCTCATTACAAAAATAAATAAAAAAAATCTAAAGCTAGATACTTATTCTATAAGATTTTCTCCATTATTAAAAATAGTTTCAACTACTACATCCATGAGCTAAAGGCTATCTCCTAGATGGATGAAATTTATCTTTCTTGCAACACATATAAACTATCACATTATAGCATGGATGGGAGCTCATTTTTCATGTTTCTCATGTTTCATTTCCTATTTTTCATTTTATATTTCATGGTATTTGTTTTAATTCATGTTATAATACAAGGTTTAACTTAGATATATAAAAGTTTCCTAAAATGGAAAATTTTGGATATATGACATTATAGTGCTAAAACATACCTAAAATGAAACCCATTGAGTCAACCTTGCCTATAAATTGAGGTCTTCCTTTATACCTCATAAGAGAGAGGATTTATTTTTCTCATTTTTAATTGTACATCTAAAAGTTTTAAGTTTTAAAGGAGTTGCAAGGAGAAGTTTCCTTTTTATTTTTTATTTTTTTTGCTTCATAGTTCTCACATTCTCTTATAATCTTTCTCATATTTCAAAATATTCTCTCAAGTTTTCATAATCTCAAAATTACTATTCTCATTATCTTAATTTCTATTGAAGATCTTAGTCATTGCAAGTTCAATTCTCAACAAAGATTATCAATTTCACCAAAGTTCTTTAGCAAAGCATAAAAAATCAGAAAGATAATTATAATTCTTGTTCATAAAATAGAAAAGATGTTTAAAGCATCAATCTTTAGTTATGTTCTCTCATTTAAAGTTACATTTATATTCATATTTAGTTGTCACAAGTTCTTATGCATCTTTTAGATTAGATCTTGCATTTTTCTCAATATATTTCATAGATCTGATTTAAGAGTCTTCTTTCTAGTATTAAGAGCATCCAGAAACTTTCAAATTTAAAGAAAAATGACATCAAATTCATCAAGTTAATGTATTGAAAAATTGATTTTCATCCATTCTAGTGATAGAAATTAATAAGGATTTCTTTTATATCACTACATATTGCTTAAGAAATGTGCCATGATAAATTCAAATTTCTAAAAGGCATTAAACATATTAATCTTCATCAATTATCACAATGTGCCACAATATGCTCATAATTTTCCTAAGACATTTTGATTTTCTCAATTCCTCAATGATCTCCAATGACAAGAGTTGAAAGTTTATTGATCCAAATTGATCCATGTGATCTCTAGTAATATTTACTAAATTTCAAATATATCAAGTTTCTGCTCATACTTTGAAAGTGGTATTGGATCTCCATGATCTAAATCCTTGGAAAATTGATATAAGAAAGCCACATTTCTCATTCTAAAATCAAAATTTTGAAGATACACCCATAATTATCCTTATTTATCCTCAAACTTTCATTTTCTCATACACAAATCCTCATTACTCACATTTTATAAAAAATCCTTATTTGTCTTACTTCTTACATAAATTCGCATCTTTTTCACATCAAATCCATAAGAGGCCCTAATATCTATCATCCTCTAAGTCTTTCAAGCTAACCTTTCAACCTTTTAAGTTATTCCAAGTTATTTTTAACTCAAAATTTCTTCAAAATGAGCAAAGATATTTCAAAGTATATTATAATCTTCAATGGAAGTTAAGACTTTACATATTCAAGAAAGCTTATTAAGATTTCAAATTAATGAGTATTAGGACATTTTGGATTTTTTATATCAATAATTTGGAAATCTGAATGCTTTGAATAGAGAGCAAAGAAGAAAGCTTCAAGAAGATCAAAGGAAGCATGTCTTAGCAAAGATGATGATTTGCACATCGGTTTTAGATGCTATTGGTCTAAGAATCATAGATAATACTAATGCCAAAGAGACTTAGGCTATAGTACAATAAGAGTACAAAGGAGCCTCCATTACAAATATTCAAAATAAGCAATTAAGGTAGAGAAAATAATTAAAGATCTTATTGTTAATAGAGATGAAAACATTAAGAAATTATTTGCTAAAATATATGCTTGCATAAGGAATCTAGATGAATATGTATGTTAATATAGTGAAAGGTAAAAGGTAGAAAAAATTATTCAAGTTTTATATAATGATGAAAAGTTCAAATATGCTATGATGAATGATGTTTAAAATAAAGATCTAGAAAATATTACAATTGTTGAATTAGTATTTCAAGATAGAACCTTGGATGATCTGAAAACACAAGATAATCAAGCTTAAAATGGACAAGTTCATTTTGCAAGAAATAATAGAAGAAGAGGTATATTTAGTAGAGGTAGAGGTAGAAGTCCTAATTGCAAATATGAAAGAGTTCAAGATTTAAATCAAAATCAAAATTTCAAATATGAGAATTCAAGTGGAAGAAGCAATTTTAGAGGAGGAAGAGATCAAAGAAGAGGAAGATTTAACTTCATTCCAAAACATTATCATGATGCATCATCATTAAATATTTCATGGTGTAAAAATTACAAGAAGAAAGGACATTATAAAGATAAATGCTAGTGGAAGATAAGATTTCCTTCCTACACTCCAAATGATTCATCAATGCCAAATGAAGATTCTTCTTAACCTCAAGGAAATCCTTAAGAATCACAAGATCAATCAAGAGGTAAAGATCCAAACTTTAATTTTTCTACATATCAAATGGTCAAATAAGTTACTCATATATGGATCATAGATAGTGGTTGTTCAGATCATTGATGAGAAATGACTATTTTATACACCCAACCATATGAATTACTAGCATGTACACATGATTCAATTGAATTTTGTAAACTTTATTTACCTAAGCAGCCGATATTCCTAGATGGTGAAATATATAATCACTAGTTGTTGTCTTCTTAATTAATACTTTTGTTAATCTCTATATAAGTTTAAGTGTGGTTGAAATATAAGATATTTATTTTTATACTTTTTAATGTTTTTTTGTTTAGAAAATCATTAGGTAAATGAAGATTCAATATTTAAATTAACTAATTAATTATCTAACTAGACTAAATGTGGAGTATTTGTTCCTACCTTCTACACACATCCTAAATCTATACTAATGCTATTGGATTACGAAGTATTTACTACTATGTATACCAAGTATCCACTACTAGAATTATCAAGCATTAATATATTATGCTTGAAGTGGTCATACTCATGTTGATTACAAACGATAATTTCAAATGCATAATAATAAGCAAGTAAATTATATTTAAGGAAAATTACTAGAAAGTAGAGTTAAGCTAATCTAAGTGCTACAAGGAATAGAAGAAATCTTGATTTTATTTCTGTTCTTGAAAATGTGTCTAGGTACATGTGCACTCAAATAAAACTCCATATAATCACTTTAATCCATGTTGCAAGCACACAAAGGAAAAATTATTCTTACTTTTACAAGAAGAAATATAAGAGTTCATATAATGAAATAATTGGAAAATACCATAAATGTAAGGGGTATGCATATTTATATAGGCAATGCCTAGGTTAGTGTTAATGTACTAACATCAATGCATCCTAAGGTGCATCGATGGGGATACATCGATAAGGTTGCATCAATGGAACCACATTGATGTAGTTGTCTTATTGATATTTCATCATACCCATACCCCCATGACTGACTAAAAATTCATCCTTGACTAAAAATAAAAGGGATTGAGGTTCTTACGAAATTTGGGAAAGTATGGGACTTTATTAACTGAATGACTGACTAACTAATTGACTAATTGAATCTAAGTGCTAATTTATATGGATTAAAAAATTAGTGAAAATCATAACAAATGTGGACACTTAGACAAAAATAGCAATAGTTTGTTCAATAAATGGAAGTGAGATGAAGTTGTCACATAGTGCCTAGAGGTGAAGTATCATGTGACTCTAAGGATCCTTCATCATGTCCTGGCACTGATGGTGGTTATGGTTGTCCTACTACTACTACTAAAAATTTGAAGGCATCCAAAAGTGATGGGATGCAATATCGCATGCCATCACAATATCACATTGTCCCCCACTATATCACATACGCAATATTGCGGTGCACCGTCATATCTATAAATAAGAGGTGGTTCTCCCTTGTTTCATCATCCTAGGCTAGACAGTAGGGAAAATCCGGTAGATTGATCACTCTAGAGATAGAATATTTTCCATGTGCCCACAGTAGGAGTTCCAAAGTGAACAGATCTTTATTCGAGCAAACATTGTACTTGAACACAAGTTTGTGTACGACAATAAAGATGAGCTTTTCGGATAAACCTTGTAGCACATGGAATAGGATTTTATTTACTGTTATTTTTTATTTTTTATTTAATGTTTTCTCTCTCAACCCTTCTCTTCTATTTAAGTGCCTTAGTATGACCACCTCGAGCACGTGCGTTACGCATGATGATCCCAACAACGATTAGCATTTGGTAGCCATAGTTGCATCGGTTCAGGGTGTGTACGGTAAGTGGGAACGGATGATGATGCTAGGTTAATTTAGACTCAATTAATTAGTTAAAGTTAGTAATTAGTCTCTCTACCCTTCAAATCATTAGCATCAGAGAAAAAAACATAAAAAAAGCATAAAAATCATATACCTCAGACTTACTTAACCATACAACATGACAACTACAAGTAAGTCTTGGAAGACAATGAATAATTAACCCTAAGTGTTCCATGGGGCATGTAGGCACTTAGTCTGCAGAGTTTGAATGGATCGCATGTGCTACGCTCATATTCGTATGGTTGAGTGTAGGGGTATCTCGCCACTCATCATTGGCGTCGTTGCTGGGGACTAAGTGTTTGTGTGCTGAATAGAACATAGGATATCACTCAAATCGTTGGGAGCCTAAACGAACCTTCGGCTTAATTAAAAGAAAAATTATATAATGGTAATTAGCAAACCGATAAATACAATGTCTTCTTCTAGCAAAAGAAATTCACCACCTAGGGATCATACAAAGAATAGTAGGCAATCAAAAATGCATAACCTAAATTCGCCAATTCCTCAACAATATAGGGTGGAATATACTCATCCCGATGAGTATATTTCTAGTTTTACTTTTATCCTCCATCAAGATGAATAGAGGCGTTGGAGGGATTTGCAACGTAACATCGTGTTACCTCCAGATCGATTAGTCCCAAACATGCTTCTTTGTGCTTTGGCATAGATTGGCATGACAGAATTATATGCTGAATACATTCTGGAAAATTTTGACATAAGGGATTACCATCCCACAACTTTACAATGTATGAGGAACTTAAGGAAGGAGAGCCAACATACACTATTGAAGGGCAAAGAGCTCCCGCATGTCCTAAGTGAAATGAGAGATGTTCCCCCTCCCAACGATAGTGAGGAGGTGGGGTATCAGAAGCTACGCTCCACAATACACAACCTTGATTCTAATGCTCGTGAACGCAAACTGTTCACAAAGGGAACTACAATGCATGACAAGGACAGGCACTTAGATCATCATCATGATCGGGGCTGAAGCCATAAAAGCGAAGGTAGGAAACATCACCATGACAATGGTTCTCCTTCTTCTTTCCCTTCTTCGCATCACTCACCTTCTTCTTCCACCTCTGGGCACAGTCATAGAGAGCATAACAGTGAGGATAAAGGTAGAAAAAATGAGAGACCTCAACGAGAGAGTTGAGAGAGAGGACATGGGCATGAAAAAAGGGAAAGTAGGGAACAACGAATACATCATAGGAATCATGAAAGAGATGGTCATGATGAGCCCCTACTTGCAACCTAAAGTATGGTTGACATAACGGAGGTAGTTAGAATTCTAGCAAGGCATTTAAAAGATAGTCGGATCAAGTGTTTAGACATGAACAATATCCCATGATTTGAAGGGGGATACAACTCAGATCCGTAACATCATTTACAGGAATTACACGATGCCTATGCCTTGCAAAACATAGAAAACGAGTGGCAGAAACTCAAGTTGTTTCCTAGGATACTTACTAAGGAAGCAAAGTGTTGGTACTGGTCCTTGGAACCAGAAACCATTAGAAGGTGGAGTACAATGTTAGAACTCCTCAACGATAAGTATCAAACATACTCCAAAGTGTCCAATTTGCATAAATAGATCCAAGGATGGAAGCAAGGTACTCATGAACCCTTGGATGCTACCATGGGCCACTACTACGCATTGTTACATCGTTGCCTGGGCCATGGTGATGCACAGTGGGATCAACTTCGCCACATCGTAGATGGGATATGGCATGAAACTAGAAGAACCCTTGGGACTTATGCCCAAGGGAGACTATCAGAACTTAGAGCCCATGAAGTACATCGCTTGTTGGAACAAGTAGCAAAAGAAGAAGGTAAACTACAAAAAAGAGAGAGTGCAGAAGAATACAAACATGATCCCTCCCTTTAGAAGAAGGGAGTGAAATTTTGTGCTGAGGAGGATGAGTCACCACTTGAAGAGTTGGTGAATAGAAAAACCTTGCCAATTCAAAAACTAACAACAAAAGTATCAGCTAAGATGGATCAATTATGGGATTCCTTAGACTCCAAACTTGAAACTATCTTGAAAATTATAGAAGATTCTAAGGAGGAATGAAGTAGTGACAAGAACAAGACAAAGCAGAGAAACTCAAGCCCTGCACATAACAAGGGTAAGGGGAAAATTACTATCTCTAATGAAATTGTGAATTCAGACACAGATGATGACGATGGATGTGAGATTTTCCATTATGATCATCCTAAGGGATGTTGTCCAATCATCTCATATCTACAGGAGTCTGGGGTGTATGCACTTAATCTGAGACTTAACCAAAGACAAACACCCCAAAGGTTACCTTATCCTCAAGGTAATCCAAGGCAGTTCCACCAATCACTAATGTACTATCCAAGTGGAACTCCACCACAACCCATCAGACAACATCAGTAGTGGAAATACCCACAATCATGGGGGATGCCACCATCAACACAATAGTACCCTTACCGGAAACCTGATCCTTATGGTTATTATGTGCAGTAGCTGGTTTCTCCAAGTGATTCTATAGGTCACACAACTCCCCAACATCACTACCAAGTTCAGGAGTATTTTAGGAGGACTCCTTCTCCTCTGGGAGGCACCCCACATACTTACCATCCTCCAACTTCATCTGCACCTCTTCCACTAGTAGTTCCCATAACACCTCCTGCTCCAAAAATGCAAGGGGAACTCCCTACTCAACCGCAACAACGTCACATTGCGAGAGCTGTAAATATTCAACCTGCTGCTGGTTCTGACAACTGTAAAAAAAATACCTTGCTTCAAAACCAAAAGCCCAGAAAAACTCTTGCAATAACAAGCGGTTGAGCCCATGTACACTCCTCCACCATCCAAAAACTTCAGAGCACCCTTCAGTCCAACAGAGCTGTATGCATACGGTTATGTTAACACATACCACAATTGACTGGATCAAGGTAGGCCACCTTCCTAGGAAAAGTAACTGATCCTAGAAGTCCCTTAATCTACCTACAAATCACTAGGAATGAACCACATAAGGCTCTTCTTGACTCAAGTTCCAAAGTCAACCTAATTTCACGAGAGATGTATCAAGCCTAGAACCTACCCCAACTTAAGAAGAGCAACATCCAACTAGAGCTAGCAGACCAGTCCATCACCATTCCTTTGGAATTGGTGGAGGATATTGTTAGCACTGTGTGTGGTTGGTCTTACCCAGCTAATTTCCTAGTGATCAACAACAATGAAGGGAACTTCCCAATCATAATGGAAAGGCCATGGCTAAGTATAGTAGATGCGTACCTAGGGATCTGCGATCTTTCCTTGCAGATATCTAAGATAAACATTTATGGAATGATTGAGAAGAAGAAAGTTCTATGCATCACATACAGTGACTCAGGAAGAATGTTTAGCATCTCTTCCATGTAATCGGTGTGCCCAAGAAACACAAATTCAAAGGTGCTTGTATGTAGCAACCACACTAGTAGTAGACACCTCGTGGTTGATAGCTACTAGAAAGAGCAACCCAATATGCACGAAAAAAACTGAGGAAACAACTCATGCTAACAACAAAGGCATAGACACATTGGAATATGAGCATCGCCAACTTCCATCCCTTAATCTAAGAACATCAATCAGGAGAAGTTGGGCACTTCCAATAAATTCAAAAAAATGCTCATTATTTTGGATCTCTCCCTTAAAATTCATTCATGGGGGAGATGGCCACCTATGCTAATCATTTGGGGCCCTTAGTTGTTTTTAAGTTTTTTTTTACACATTTTTGTCTTACACGTTCTTGTTTTACATGTTTTTTTTTTACAAATTTCTTTAAATTTTCTTGTTTTTGTTTTACAAATTTTTTTAACTTTTCTTGTTTTTGTTTTTCAACATCGTTATACTTTTTCATTTTGTGTGTGTGTGTGTGTGTGATCCACCGTGTAAGTTTGTCACCCAATAAGTATTCTTCATGATGGTATGAACTATTTTCATATTGATTGCCAATGTTTGGTTTTTACCTTTAAGTCATGATGTTGATACTAGGGTATGTTATTTTGATATGGCAGGCAATGAGTTCACTTCATCCATCCATCCACAAGTTCTATGGTCTCTCTTGACTTGGAAATGTACAATCCCTTTCTAATAAGAACTTTAATGAACCGGTGACTAGGTATTTCTCAAACTAAGGAAGGAATCAAGGATTGAAAAGGGTGTGACTTCAAGGGAATTTGATGCTTTTGTGTTTGCCATTCTCTTGGGTTCTTAGATGTTTTCTTCTTGGGTTTTTTTGCCATTCCGATGTCACCTAATTATCGGAAGCTGAGAAATAAAAATAATAAGTCTTTGCATGGTGTGGTTCTCATGCATAAAAACAAAAAACACAAAAAAAAGTGAGAATTCAAAGCACACCCCTTAGATAGAATAATTCCTTGGGCTACAAGCACTAGTTATGGAACTAAAATTTTTCCCTCTAACTAAGGCCCTTCTTGCTTCCCATTCTCTCCTCATTTGTTTTGTCGAAATGGTGGTGGCCCTTGGGGAAACCATTCTTGTTATTCAAGGGGATGGATTAGACGAATGCATTAATGCAAAGTCATTGGACATGGTTGGTTTGAGGCTAGAGTTGGAATGAGATTTGCCAAGTCACATTAATCATAAAACACACAAGGGGTTGTACACCAACTTGTTCTTGAGACTCCATTCCATTCTCTTCTCTCCATCCTTCTCTCTATTCTTCACCTCATTTTCAGTTGTATCATTAGTATATATTTTGGTTGATGCATTGTTTTTTTAGGTAAATTCTTGTGGTTAAGACTTTAACTCTTGTTCCAAATGACATTCCCAGAGCCTACGGACTCTTTGAATATGGTTCTGTTAGGGCATTAAGGGCATGAGCCTGCTTTGGGAAGGACCCACTAACATTCCTATTTAGTGCACCAGTTAAATTCTTTCCCTTAACATTTTTGCAATCCATTTTATTCTTTTCCTTTTCATCTTGACATCCATTTTCTATTTTCTCCTAACCCCTACACCTTCGGTAGTCATCATTAATATATCTCTACATCTGTATCAGCCATACCACAACCTAGCCAATGGAATTACACTGAAGCAAGGTATTAATTACATAATGATTCATTTACCCTTGCTAATAAAAGACTATGTTGTGTGTGAAGATGGCAATAATGCAACAATAGATTGGATCTGAAAGGAACATTTGGAATGGAGTAGTGCTGGAAGCAGCTATGCAAGGAGCAAGATTGATGACGTGCTTACGGATGGACAACGAAAGGCGTAATCTTGGCATTGGCAGCAACAACACTTCTTTCTCTCTCTCTTTCTCAACTACCAAATGAGGCCTTATGTCAATGTAATAATGTGCTCACTCTTGTTGTCATGAACACCAGTTTTGTTGTGTCTTGTAATGATGATCCGTTCACATGTCATCCCATTAGTTCCATTGATTCAATAATCCCATACCTTCCCAATATTATTGTAAACAACTCGAGGATGAGTTTTCATTTAGTCATGGGGGTATGATGGGACGCAATATCACATGGGCCATGATATCGCATCCCTCGTTATATCGCGTACACGATATCGCATCGTCCCCCACGATATCGCTGTGCACCGTCATATTTATAAATAAGAGGTGACTCTTCCTTGTTTCATCATCCTAGGCTAGAAAGTAGGGAAACTCTGGCAGATTGATCACTCCAAAGATAGAATATTTTCCATGTGTCCACAGTAGGAGTCCCAAAGTGAACAGATCTTTATTCGAGCAAACATTGTACCTGAACACAAGTTTGTGTATGGTAATAAAGATGAGCTTTTCGGATAAACCTTGTAGGGCATGGAATAGGATTTTATTTATTATTATTTATTAATTTTTATTTATTATCTATTATTTACTATTTTCTCTCTCAACCCTTCTCTTCTAGTTAAGTACCTCGGTATGACCACTTCGAGCACATGTGTTACACATGGTGATCCCAACAACGATTAGCGTTTGGTAGCCACAGTTGCATCGGTTTAGGGTGTGTACAATAAGTGGGAATGGATGTTGAAGCTAGGATAATTTAGACTTAGTTAATTAGTTAAAGTTAGTAATTAGTCTCTCTACCCTTCAACTCATTAGCATAAAAGACAAAAACATAAAAGAAGCATAAAAATCATATACCTCAGACTTACTTAACCATACACCGTGATAACTACAAGTAAGTCTGGGAAGACAATGAATAATTAACACAAAGTGTTCCATGGGGCATGTAGGCACTTATTCTATGGAGTTTTACTGGATTGCACATGCTACGCTTGTATTCGTATGGTTGAGTGTAGGGGTATCTCGCCACTCATCAAAAAGTATCTTCATTTTCTTCTCTTTGACACATGGATCATGAATGGTCTAGATTGGTGTTGGAATATCCCACAAGCATAGTAGTGATAGAAATAAATTCTTCATATTTATAAATGAAATGATGAATTATTTACATTCAAATTAAAACATATTGATAAGGTTTTGTAGCTTATTGTGATAACTCATTCTTCTAGCCAAGTTCTCAAGAATAGATTGTGGATCCATGAACTTATACTTGAAAACCTCAGGCATTGCATTGGCCACCTCTAAATTTTGATCCGTCTCCTTATGGAGCTTAAACTCTACCTTGTAAAGGAGGTAAGAGCTAGCCATCTACTTTTCTAATTTAGCCTTTGGCCTTTCCATAGTCAAAATTGCCAAGTTTGCATAAGAGATGTTGGTGAGCTCTATGTACTCATTCATCTCCTTAATTTGCAACTCCTTCATGTAGATCTTTGCTTAATTGTATGCATTAATTCAATCAAGGATGGGCTATCAAGCATGCCTTCTTGTTGGAGATACTAGATGGCCTCAATTACCTTTTCGTTAGCCAACTTTATTTATTTCTCATTAATCTTCTTAAGCATTCTGATCTAGTCCTTAAGTGATTTTTCATTCTTTCAAACTTTAACATTTTATTTTTCTAAGCAACAATCTTAATAGAAGTCTTCTAGTAAAGGGTTTGAACCTCTTTGATTGAAATATTCTTGTTCTTTATAGTAAACTTCCTTAGATTCAACTTTAGCTTGGCAAGCTATTCCTACTATTAGTGAATTTATTCTACCATCTATTCTTTTTTGCTACTCAACATTGTGCAGGATATGGTTATTATAGGTAAGCACCAAGTTTTCATTGTGACCTTGCAAGAGATCATATTAGTATTTTTGTTCATGGCCTCTAATATTAATGTCTTGAAGATCATCATTTATTTTGCATTCTAAGCCTCTTGGTACTATTGTTGAAGCTACTAAAAAGATACAACTCTTGTGAGATCTAGCCTAAGAATCGCTTGATCAAAAAGATGGGCTCTTAATTCTGAAACCTTAGCAACCAACCATCAATTACCATTAGTGGACTCCTCAATTTAAGCATTGAAAATTAGTAATTTAGCCCTTCTCTCTAGTGGCTATGGATAGGTTGTTGATATATAATTTAAGAGATCAAAGATCTATATAAGAGGTTGCCTAACTTCCATTAATCATTCTAATACTTCTTTGTATTGGGTAGCATTCATTTGTTTACTCCCTTCTTCTATTGATGCATGTATGTCTGGCATTTGAGCAATGTCTAGTAAATATGCACTAGAAGCATTAAGGGCTTCCCCAACTCAATTTACCACCAACACTAGTGCTATCTCTTAGCCCTTATTTGGTATGACTAGAACCATCATTCCTTCTCCTTCCTATAACATGATAGAGAAGGGTACTGCATTCCCTAAAATTTCATGAAATGCTTATCATAGGATGAATACAATGACTTCTTTACTACTAGGATTGGGTTGGATGGCTTTATAGTTTTTTTAGTAACAATAGCAGTGTTATTTGTAACATTATTCTTTCTACCCTTAGGACGAAGAGCATTACCTAGGGTAATAAAAAATATCAAAGATTTATCATGGAAAAGTAATGAAATCATTTCATTTTAACAGAGTGAAAGGAAGTATGGTTAATCCATGACCAAGAGGAAGAAGAGATTAAATGACAAGAATATGGAAACAAATTATATCTTCTATTATTAAGATGAATAGATATACAAGTATAATAAAGAGTTAAATTATAAGCATCCACTAAAAGAAGTCTTACATCAATGACATCATAAATATCAAAATGATCTCATCCGAAACATCTTACATAAAGACATATGATAAGTTCTCATTGTCACTATATAATTCATAATCTATAAAAAGTATACTATAGAAGATCAAACACATAAATCAAATTAATATACATATACTTGTGGATAACACATAATTTCATCTTGTATTATGAGCATCTCCTAGATACCACATGTACTCCATGATCTTCCTAGCCCAAAGTAGTACTACAAAAAACTAAAATAGCAACTACCATTGAGTAAGTAACCTTGGCAGAATCTTGTATTTGAATCAAGGATAGGTCTCATGGGGGCTAGGTAGGACATGACAACCTACAAAGCAATAAAAAAAATAATATCCAAACATACATCCACTACAAGATCCAGTATCATCCATTAAAACATGAAAAAATCTAGTTCCATACATCTATCAATGCAAATAATATCCAAACACAAAACCATCACAAACATCCATCAAGAATTGGATTAGTTCATTTGACCATCATAGTAGTCCAAAACCAACAACCATCGACTCTACCCATCACCTAAACAAGGAGGCTAGCATGCACCATACTCAGTTTCAATGTATATCAGGTTCTCATGAATACTTTCCAATTTTCAAAACAAAGTTTTTAACAAAATATCAAATTACCATGCACATAGATTTATTATTAGTCTCAATGAATCAAGGTGGTCCTTGTGGATTCTCCACCAAGGTTTCCAAACATACCAGTGCTAGAGGTGTCCTTGTAGATACCCACCTCTAGACTTCTAAAGGCATCACACAAGACCAATGAGTCATTGATCATCCTATCCTATCAGATGGGTCCTATAGTGAGAGCCACACTAGTGCACTAACAGTGGAGGTCAATCAAAAAATCATCTCCAAGGAGCCTCATCTCCAACCAACCTCACAGTTGATGCTAGCTCCATCATCCAAAAACATAGAAAATAATCAAATAATGAAATCATCCAACCACATCCCAATCATCAAAAGATGTTAAAATGACATTGATGGTGGAGGGACTCAACATACATAAGCCAACAAAAGGACCATAAATCCAACATGTTATCCAAAATCCCAAAATCTGACATATTCTACAACAATTCCAAGATTAACAATTTGGCATGTCCCAAAAAATCTAATGGTCCAAGAATCCAATAAAATCCAATTCAATAGATCCAAATCCTCCAAGATTTCAACACCCAAGCATAAGACCAAGCTCAACAAAATACTAGTCCTAAATGTTCAATGATTCACAATCAATTAAAAGTTGTATTTCTTCAAAAATTTGCAATGGATAATATCCAATAATAAATTAAAACTAAATATAGCAATGCCAAGGATCAAAATTAGAAAATGATATGCATCTCCCAACAACTTCACTAGAATTCGACATCTTAACCAAGATAATAGGTAAACTGAACATTCACAAATAAAACTTTCATAACTCTCACATCCCTATGAATTTATTATTAATTAAGAGTTTAAATAAAATCTAATATCAATAATTAATTACTGAAAAAATATTTAAACCATTATAGATTCACAACAATAGATATCAGTCCCACATTATAGATAATCAGAAAAAGATATAGAATGAGCGATTGATAGTAAATCTCATATAACTCTATCAAACGATCATATTTTTAATTCCTTCACTTTGGTTGAAAACATAACATGCACATCTAAGATACATGAAAATTTTAAAATAAATGAAGCTATAGATATGAAGATATTAATATTTGAATATCAATATAAGATTTCTACGTATATTTAGACAAATTTAGGAAACCCCCAAAGATGGAACCATAACACTAACCAAAAAAGCTAATTTCCAGTCCTTCTACTTGAATTTGCATGGTATATATGTTTTAAGTATAATATTAAAATTTTATAATTATAAATGCAATAAAACAAGAGATATATCCTTAACTTCAGACCCTACTAAAATTGATGTGATTCTGGGTAATGTTGGAAAAACAATATGTAGCACCTTATCTACAATGAATTATGATATTATTACCTCATCAATGTTGTACATAATTTCATAAGGATCCAATAATAGGTAGATCACAACCAGATTCAAAATAGAAAAAGAGATATTGACATTTTACCAAGACCTATTCAAATCATTCTCAACCCTCAAAAGGTAGAGTTCATAGGAAGTACTCTAAATAAGGGAAAATCAATAACTATTGCAATGAAAATATATATTCATAACATGAAAGAAATACCCATCCCAAAATATTCTAATTCTATAAGACTTTATATTAATTAAAACAAAACCCAGTGAATTGAAACAACCATGAAAAGGGGGCTAGGATTTGCTAGCTTCTATTACTTGGGTATTCCCACATGCTCCCTAGGTCAGAAAGCTTCTTACACTCCTTCAACCTAGCTAACCTCTAACCCAAGATCTAAGAGGCCAAGAATGCTTTAGGTTCAGTAAGTATGTGTACTTAAAGGCTTCTTCCCTATTCTATCTACCCTCAACCAATGTGACCTAGCTACCCTCTCTCATCTACCTCCAAGACCCATGTGAATTATCTACCTTTCTCCCCTTTAATCTAAGTAATAATAAAATTAGAATTAAAATGAATAATTACATGGATAAATCACACATCATGCCATCATAGCCATCATAGTCATCATAGACATACCATGTCCATGTCATAGCCTTCATGAGAACCTGCCACAACTCATTCACCTAATTAGTGCATCATACTCCTTCATCTTGGTTAGGTAGAGAAGGGTGTAATCTTTCTTGACTTCATTGTTGGATTAAAATGATAGGATGCAATCTTGACTTAGGCTCTCTTCACCTTGGTTAGGGCACCATACTCTTTACAGTTCACTCTATAGCATTACTACATCCATTCCTTCTTAGCCTCTAAGTTCACATCCATGGATATTTCTACTAGTTTTGCTCTAGTGTTTGGTAGAAGAGGAGCTTCAGTAATGGCCTCAAACTAGTAGGAGATGGTGATGTCCTTGATCATAACTAAAGCATCTCCTTGCTAGTTGTTCTAAAAGAGGTAGGTTTTTCGTATGTATCATTTCATAATATTGGAAAGAATGTGCCATAGAGGAAACCCTTGTAGCTATGTCTATAACTCTTCTAGTTCCAAATCTAGGAATGGCATGAACTTTAGCTCTTGTAGGATGGACCTTTGAATCTTCTTAATTCAAATCCTCTCTAGGCAGGCTTTGGTAAGCATGACCTCTAAGTTAGGTCTTGGTCTCAAAACCTCATCCTTCCTGGATTGTACTATCTCTATAGTAAGAATATACTTGAAAAAGTCCACCTTGGGCCCCTCCCATTGTAGTTCAGTAGCTTGCATAGATTTGGCTATTTGTTCCTAGGGTTATTATCATTTTTTTGCTCGTCCCTTCCTTCTTAAGATTGCTTCTCCCTAGCTCACAATGGTCCTCTTGCATGTAGTTCTCTTTTAGATGTCATTTCCAATTACAAACATAACCTAGAATTAGCTTTTGGCCATAATATTTGTTCCCTTTAGATGCCTTTCATATTGGATTATTAAGTTCTTTTCTAATGATCACAAGGTTATGATATTATTTTATTCCCATTCTAGCAAAGTTTGATTTTTGATATTGATTCTTATGGTTATTAATATAATATTATATTATTATCTTATTCATGGGAGTTAGAAAATTATTTAAAAAAATTATGTCAAACCATAGGTTTGATGCCCCCACAACATAAAGCCTACCTCTAGTAGCTCTAAGATAAAAAAATAGGTGAATTCGGGTAAGTAGTTTGAAAGTTAGAGCTCTTGGAAGGTTCTTTGGCTTCAAAAAATGGTAAAAACACCTCTAATGCTTTGAAAAATGGTGAAAATGAGCTAATTATTATGTGTATATATATTATTTTTATCATGCATTGACTATGATGCATCAATTAAGCTATATCGACTCATCTCACTTCATTAACAAGGATGCATTGATGTAGCTATTCTTAGCTATATTTTTCACTTGGAAGATTAAGGGATTGTGGATGAGTTTGGTAATGAAATAAGAGCCAAATGGAAGCCAAAAAGATGTAGAATCATAGCAATAGCATAAAAGAGGATATTTTTTATAAAATGGAAGTAATTAGGGTTTATGAGATGAGTTTGTCGAGAATATTCCAATGCTAAAATAGGATAACAATTGGATGTTTTAAGGCTATTGAGATATTTGAATGTATAATTAGCCTATAGTTAGTGAATTTAACCTAAGGTTAAGAAAAATATATGCAAGTGGATCCTCCTTGAAGCAGGCATATGCCTAAAAGCCCTTGCATATCCTCATCACAAGGAGTCCATAGACACTGAGGATAATAAATGGTTATTTTAACTTAAGGTCCATACCCATATAAAGTATTGTCTTAGGATTTGAGGGATAGAAAATAAAACTATCAATTGATCATGATATGAGACAATGAGGTGAGAGATGATTGAGTGAATAAATGATAGATGAAGAAAAATGGATAAGTTATCTGCATCCTAGTTACATAAGATCCTTGGTGAATTATGTGATTAAGCAGATCCATCATTGGTAAGTTCCATGTCTAGACTAAGTCCATTCTAATTGTGGTGATCTTGCATTGACATGTTCCTCATCTTCTACCATCAAGATCCCAAGAGAACCATAAAGGATAATCATCACTCTAGGAGAAGAAGGAAGTAAGAGGGCATTAGTTAGAGGGATGTCTTTAAGCATGGGTAACAAGTCTTTCTATCCTCATAACCAATGATTGTAGCCCATGAAGTTGTATAAGGGGTACACTTTGAATTGCTATTATTGTATCACTTTTTTTTTTGAAATAGAAACCACACCATGAAAATACATTCTTCTATTTATGGTCTACAATCAAAGTGATGATATGCCAATGAAGATTCATAGACTTAAGAAGGAAGTTGAGACAAGAACATATTAAATTCCCTTGAGAACATAGCATTTTCCATTCCTACTTTGTTCTTTTTTGGTTTGTTGGATAACAAGATCACATGTTACTTTTAGTTTGAATGTGAAAGAACCTTCATAATTCCATGATGCAAACTACAAATGAAATAGATGAAATGGATGGATGTCATGAAATTACTACATGATATCACAATAAACTGACAAATTATTAGTAGAGAACATAATCCAAGGACAAAATTGACATATTTTAAATTAATTAAAACTTTGATAACTACATTCAAACATTCCAAAATTTTATAGTAACAATGGAAAAAAATTTGATTTATAAGACTAATTTAAATAATAAGAAAATAATAAAGAAAAGGAAATGATATAAAATAGTCAAAAAAATGGAAAAATATAAAGAACACTATAAAAAAAGGAGAAACATTTGGTATCCTCATCAAGATTCATGTTATATGGATATCTCCTCCATGATTAAGTTGAAGGAAGGAGATTTGGAAAATAGAACATGCTTATTCTTGATCAAAGATGTTAGTGTTATCATTGATTACTGGAGATTACATAAATGGTTGGAGTTGCTAAACATTTCTTAACATGTGCTTATGAGGGCTTGTTTTGTGGTGAATTTTCATGGCCTTGGAAGGAAAATTTGATTAATTAATGTACAATCCTTTTCATAATAGCTAAAACTTAGTTTGTTGTGGTACATGCATGAGATTCTAATAAAGAATCTTATCTCTAGGTTGGAATGTAACTTTCTTTATTCATGCATTGTGACATTACTTGTTGTGTGTCTTCTATAGTTCATTCATCAATTAGGACTACTCATAATATTTTAGCTAACATTGAGTATCATAAGATGTTCTTTTTATGATAGGTTAATATCTAAGTCAAGTTCACATATAGTTATGAGGATACAATGTTTGGCTTTGATTAGAAGTTTAGGTAACTTTCTATACACTAACTCATAGGGAGAGTAGTCTATAGGAAGTTTTCATATTAAGTGATATGCCCAAAGGACATTGAGTTTGGTTCTCCAATCTTTCCTATATTTACTAATGGTTCACATTATGATTCTTGCGATCTTCCTATTTGTAACCTCAACCTAATCATTATCTTAAGGTGATAGGAGGTTCTAAGTTTATGTCACATCTCAAAGCATTGCATTAACTTCCAAAAAATATATCCTATTAAATATGTCCCATTATCCAAAATTATTTCTTTAGGCATACCAAACCTACTTACCACTTTTTGTTAAACAAATTGAGTTGTAGAGGTAGATGTACAATTAGATATGACTGCAACTTTTCCCACTTGGTACAATAGTCAATAGCAAATATTATGTAAGCATTCCCATTAGATATGGGAGTTATGGATTTCATGATGTCAATACCCCAAAAGTCAAAAGACTCTAGTAGTTGTATTCACTATTGGAGCTAATTCATTTGGGTGGTCATTCCTTCCTCTTGTTGACAACTCTTCAAAAAATGGGAGAAATGGTGAGTAGCCTTGAAGATGGTTGGCCAAATGTATCCTACCAGGAGGATATTTATGGCTATTCTCCTTGCATAATGGGTTACACAAGAACCTTCATGAGGATTCTAAAGGATTCTTAACTGATATGCATAAAAAACATACCATTGTACCAAGTCATTAAGACAAAACTTGTACAGGTTATCTTTAATTTCCATATAATGTTTGACCTAGTGAAGAAACTTTTGTTTCTTCATATTATCCCATTTCATGGGAGCCTCCTATGTGAGTAGATATGGAAGGAACTCATCATATCAATTAGTAACCTTTGGTGCTTGAACATCAATGGTCTTAGCAAAGATTAGTTCATTTGGAAATTGATCAAATAGAGGTTCTTCATCCTCATTGCAATTCCATCTTATCCAAGACAAATAATAAGCAATTACATTTTTAGTTCCTTTCTTGTGTACCATGGTAGGATTAAATTCTTGTAAGATTACCAATCATCTTACAACATAGGAGCTCACCATTAGTTTGTTTATTATGAATTATATTGCATGATGGTTTGTGTGCATAAAAATTAAGTATCTAACCACATAGTGCCTAAATTTCTCAAAGGCATACAACATTACCATGAGTTCATTTTTTATGGTGATGTGGTTGAGTTGTACACCCACAATGCTTCTGCTTGTATAATGGATATAATATAGATTTTTTCAATCATCCATTAATGTAAGCACCATCCCTAAGGCATAGTGAGATGCATCTTTCATGATATGAAATGCCTTGAATCAATATGGTGCATGTAGTAATCAAGTTTCTACAATCCTTTACTTTAAGTGTTGGAATGCTTGTTTGAATTTGTTGGTCCATTTAAAGACTACATTTTTCATTATGAGTTCTTCCAATTGTTTGGAAATTCTAGAGAAATTATTGATTAAGTATCTATATTAACCAATATAACCAAGGAATTACCTCACTTATTTAATAATTTGAGGTTATCTAGTTATTCATTGGATGATCCTCACTTATTCAAGGTCCACCTCTATTCCTTTTCCTAAGATCCTATGTCCCAATACAATGTCATCTTGGACTATCAAGTGGCTCTCCTACAAGTTGAGTTATAGGTTTATCTCCACATAGCATTTAAATGCCTACCCAAGATGATCTAATGCCTATTCTAAATTAGTACCATAGGTGGAGAAGTCATCCATGAGGACTTTCACACCACTAACAATATACTAGTGAAAGATGCTTAGAACTAACTGCTAGAAATTCATAGGAGTATTACAAAGACAAAAGAGCATCTTTTTATATGAAAAAGTTACCCAAGGACTAGTAAAAGTTGTTTTGGTTTACTCTTCTGATGCTATTTGAATTTGGTCATAGCCACTATATCCATCTAAAAAACTATAGTAATGGTGTCCTACGATTGTATCCAAAACTTGGTCCACAAATAGCAATAGAAAATGATCTTTGAATATCACCATATTCAACAAACTAAAGTGGCCAAATCCTTTACTCTCCTCCTTTTTGTAACACCCTACTTCCTATCCTTAGGATGAAGAGCATTACATGGGGTAACAATGGATACAAAAGATTGGTCATGGCAGAGTAATGAAATTGATTCATTCTAACACAACAAATGAAAGTATGGTTAAGTCATGACCAAAAGGAAGAAGAGATTAAATGATCAGATAATGGGAACAAATTATATCTTTTAATATTAAGATGAATATATATACAAGTTATCCACTAAAAGAAATATTACATCAAAGATATTAACAGATTTCATAATTGTCTCATCTAAAACATCTTACATAAAGAAATATCATAAGTTCTCATTGTCAATACATAATTCATAAACCATGCAAGTATACAATAAAAATCCAAATAGGTGAATCAAATTAATATACATGTACTTATGACATAGCAATTATAATTCCAAATAGCTTATAATTTCATCTTGTGTTATGAACATCTCCAAGGTACCACATTTACTCCATGCTCTTCCTAGCTCAAAATATCCATACACAAAACAAAAATATCAACTACCATTGAGTGAGTAACCTTGGCACTATCTTCTAGTTGAATCAAGAATAGCTTTCATGGCAGCTAGGTAGGGCATGGTAACATGCAAAACAATTAATGCAAAGCATATCTAACCATACATCCACTACAACATTTGATATCATCTGTCACATACATGTCATAAATCCAATACCATACATTTATTAATGCAAAAAATATTCAAACACACCCATCACAAACATCATCCAGCTAAGAATCCACAAACATGCTAAATACCCAATGCCACATAATTATCCATCAAGAATGGGATCAATCCATTTGACAATTGTGATGGTCCAAATCCAACATTTGTCCACTCCACCCATCAACTAACCAAACAAGGAGGCTAGCATGCACCACACTTAGTGTCAATGTATATCAAGTTTTCATGTATACTTTCAAATTTCTAAATCAAAGTTTCCAAGAAAATATCAAATTATCATGCACATGAATTTATTATTAGTCTCAGTGAATCAAAGTGGTCCCTATGAATCCCCACCAAGATTCGAACCAAGGTGATCCCTGTGGATCCCCATAAAGATTTCCAAACATACTAGTGCTAGGGTATCCCTATGGATACCCACAACTAGTATTCATAAGGCATCAAACAAGACCAATAAGCCATGGATCACCCTCTCCTATTGGATGGGGCCTACAACAAGAGTCACACTAGTGCACTAGAAATGGAGGTAAATAAAAAAGAAATCATATCTAGGGAGCCTCATATCCAATTGGCTACAAACTTAGTGCTAGCTCCATCATCCAAACACACAACAAACAATCAAACCATGGCATCATTTAGCCATCTTACAATGGCAAACTGACATTGATGGTGAAGGAACTCAACAAAAAATGGACCATCAATTCAACATGTCATAGCATAATGTAAATTTTAATAATTACAATAGTCCAAGTATCTAAAATGGCCCAATCAACCAAGGTTTCAAGACATATTCAAGGGATACAAAACCTCCAAAATTTCAACACATTCACAAGACCATGCCTAACAAAATAAATGTCCCAAATGTCCAAAGATTCACAATCAATTAAAAGCCAAATTCTTTAAACAATTTGCAATGCATAATATTCAATAATAACTCCAAAAGGAGATATAAAAACATAAAGATCAAAAATGGAAAATGATTCACATCTACCAACAACATCGTTGGAATTCAACTTCTCAAATTATGATTTACCAGATATTAAGCAAACTAGATAGCCATAAATGAAACTCTAATAACTCACACATACCTATGAATTTTCTCATAATTAATGCTTCATGTAAAAGCCAATATCAATACCTTGTTACTATAAAAATATTTAAAAAAATTAACAATTCAAAGCTATAGATATCAGTCCAACATTCTAGGTAATCAGAAACATAGATAGAATGAGTGTCTAATAGTTAATTGCTAATAACTACATCACAAGAGAATTGTTTTTACTAATTCTACTTCTAACAAGAAATTACATCAAATTATAATAACCATAAAAATTTCAAGAGAAAAATATGCTACAAATAAGAACTTATGAATAGATAATCTGTGTATTATATTTCTATGTAATTTCAAACAATCCTAAAAGATGGACTCATAACTCTTTCTATACAGCTTTATTTTCTAGGATTCTACTTGGAGCTAGCTTATATTAAAATTAGTTCTAACATATCACAAATTCAAAAATAGATTTGTATCCAATACTGATATATGACCTTAACTCTAAACCTTACTAAAATTACTATGATTCTAGATATCAGTGAAAGAATGACCTACAATACCTCATCTACCATACATTTCTATCTAAGTCCTCTATAATGATTGTAGATAATGTTATGAGGAATCCATTAATAGGTAGATCGTAATTATATTAGAAGTATAGAGAGAGATATGAATATTCTACCAAGCCCTATATAAATCATCTTAAACCCTCCAAAATGAAAAATTCATAAAAGGTACATTAAATCAAAAATAAAAAATAAAAAATCCACCTTTAAAACTCCAAATACAAAATTTTTTAGCATAAAACTTCATAAATATACTAGTTCTACAAAATTTTTCATTAATTATAACAAAACCTAACCCTGATCTATGCAAAAACCTAGTGAACTGAGATAACCATGAAAAGGAGGCAAAGATTACTCACCCAAAATGTTGCTAGCTTCTATTACTTAAGTCTTTCCATGTGCTCCCTAGAACTACAAGCTCCTCATACTTCTCCAACCTAGTAGCCCTCCAACCCTAGATCTAAGAGGCCAAGAATGCTTTGGGTTAAGGAAGTTTATGGTACTTAATGGCTTCTTCCCTACTCTGTATACCCCCAACTCATGTGACCTAGCTACCCTCTTTCATCTACCTCTAAGACCCATGTGACTCATCTACCTTTCTCTTCTTTAATCTAAATAATAACCAAAGTAAAATTAAAATTATAAATTACATGGATAAATCACATGTTAGGTCATTATAGCCATAGAATGCCCATGCCATAACCTTCATGAGGACTTGCCACAACTCATTCACCTAATTAGTGCACACTAGTGATAGGTGAAAATCATTAATCATGCATAATTATATAAATGAGTAATAAAAATTTATCATATTCTAAGCAAAATTAATTATGCATATATAAAAAAATTTAATATTAACATTATTAATCATCCTCAACCATTCTAAAGCCTTTACTAAAATATAGGTTGTTACACTATCTTTGGAACAACCATGAGTGGACTTACCCACTCATTTTCTATGATAGGATAGATGAATCTTTCTTTAAGAAGTTTTTCACCTTCATCTTTGATAACCTATTTCAACTTGGGATTCAACCTTTTTTGTGGTTGCCTCTTTGATTTAATGGTAGAGTTAGTATAAATTTAATACTGGCATATGCATGGATCTATTTTAATTAATTTATCATATGACCAGGAAAAAGCTATTGGCCATTTATTCACAACTTCTAGTAGCTTTCCTTTCTATTCTTTAGTGAGACTAGCATTGATAATTACTGGCTTAAAACTATCAAGAAAGACATACTCCATAGTTACTAGTAAATATTTTAATTAAAGAGGTTCCTATTTAAAGTCTTCAGGAATTTTTAAATTCCCCAAATCTACTTCTACTTATTTATGATAGAGTTGATTATGAATCTATTCCATTTCATCCATCTTATTAATATAAGTGCTTATGAGACGTTCTACTAGTTTCATGCATATTGTTGAATTAAATTCAGCATCTATTGTTAGTCATTGGGTACCTTTTTGTTTTGTGGTTGCTACATACAAGCATCTTTGAATATTAGATATTTTGACATACTTCTTACATGCTATCATAGATGTGATTTTCATGGTCTATATTTTCTACATGCAATGGCACCCTCTGTCACTATACACAATGCATAGAACTTGCTTCTTTTTTAACTTTCCAAAGTCATTTTTCTTGAAAATTTTCAAAGAAAGATCTCTAATCCCCATCTTGGTATCAATTGTGCTGAGCTAAGCCCTTCCCATGATAATAGAAAAGTATCTCATAATTATCCACATGGATTACCAAGAAATCTACTAGATAGGACCATCTACAAATGGTGGTTACAATATCCTCCACCAATTCCAAGGAAATGGCGATGGATTAATCAACAAGGTGTAATCTAATATTACATTTCTTGAGTGGAGAAAGGTTCTAGGTTTAATATATTTTTTGAGAGATTAAGTTTATCCCAAACCCTAAGTCTAGTAGAGCATTGCATGAAAAATTTCTTATAATTTGTAAGTAAATTAGTCGACTTCCAAGATCATATATTTTCCTATGAAGGTATCTTACCTTGATTCAGTTTGTAACTACATGAGTTGGTGAACCATGATATTGCATCCACGATATCGCGTCCATGATATCGGGTCAACCATGCGATATCAGATACCCGATATTGTGGCCAGAGGTAGTGCCTTTGGTTTCAATAGTTAAGAATTAGTCCCTTAGCCAAACTCTTATCATTTTCTCCCTCTAGAGTTAGAATTATTTTTGCGTGCCCACAGTAGGAGTCATAGAGTGAACAGATCCTTATTCGAGCATTGTGTACTTGAGCACACTTTGTGTATGACAATAAAGACGAACTTTATGATAAACCTTGTAGCATACATAATAGATTAATTAGTGTTAATTATTATTTAATGATTTTTTAGTTAATTAATGATTTCTCTCACCCTACAAATCTCTTAGTTAATTACACTCATTATGAATGTTTCAAGCATGCGTGTAGCGCTTGGTAACCCAATAATGATTAGTGTTTGGTAATCCCAGCAGTCTTGCACTGGTTTAGGATGTGTATGGAAATTAGGAGTAGATACTAGTGTTATGAGCACTTAGAACTTAGTTATTGAATAGTTAAATTAAATTAGTTACTTAGTTACTTCTCTCTACCCTCCTTATTAGCACAGGATATAAAACACATAAAAACCATAAAAATCATATACTTCAAGCTTACTTAACCATACAACTATGACATACAAGTTTGGGAAGACAATGATTAATCAACCCATTATCATTCCACAAGGCACATAGGCACTTAGTCCTTGGAATTCAACTTGATCATGCATCAAACACTCATATTCATATGGTTGAGCATAGGGGTACCTTGCCGCTCATCGTTGGCACCGTTGCTGGGGACTTTTTTGTTTGTGTGCTAAGTAGAACTTAGAAAATTATTCACATTGTTGGAATGAACCCTTAGGGTTGGTTAAAAGTAAAAAAAATAATAATACTACTATATAAATATATAGTACATTGCACACTGAACAAGACAAGATGCCTTCTTCTTCGCACAAGAGTAGTTCACCACCTAGGACTAACACAAGAAGAAATCGACAACAAATTACACATGATGTTGACCCTCTAATTCCTCATAGTTTCATGTTGTATATATTCATCTCAATGAATATATACCTAACTTTGCCTTTATTCTCCACCAAGATGAGCAACTACGTTGGTGTGACTTGAAAGGTAACATAGTGTTACCTCCCGACCGTTCAATCCCAAGTATGCTTCTTCGTGCTCTCACACGAATAGGCATGCAACACTTACAGGTAGAGTACATTGCACAAGACTATGATTCGAGAGACTATCATCATACCAAAGCACAACATCAAAGGGATTATCAATAGGAGAGACATCATAAGTCCTTGAAGGGAAAATGGTCTAAGGATGTCCCACAGGTTTTAAGTGAAATTGAGGGTGATGAACCTGCCTCAGGTGGTCACCCTCATAACAATGTTCCTTTCCTTAAATTTGGCCAAGGGGTTGTGTATCAAAACCTTCATTCTACTATTCACAACCTAGGTGTTGATACCAACAAACACAAAGAGTCTGACAAAGGAACAAAGGCACATGACAAAGATGGGCATTTTGATTACAATCGCGATTAAGGTAGAGAACATTGAAGAGAAGGTAGTAAACACCATCATAGTGGTGGTTCTCCTTCTTCTTCACCTTCATCATCACCTTCACCCTCTCCTTTCATGTCTAGAAATGACCATAGAGAAATATATCATGAGGATAAGGGTAAACAAAGTGGAAGTTATAAATGGGACAACCAAGATGGAGGACGAGGGTACTCTAGGGAATCACACCATAGAAGAATGGAGAGTAGGGAACTACATAGATACCATAGATGCTATGAATGAGATGATCATGATGAACCCCTACTCTCCACACAAAGCATACTAGATATAACTAAGGCCATAAGAGTTCCAAGAAGGCACGAGAAAGATAGTAGGATCAAGAGGCTAGACATGAATAACATCCCGTGATTTGAAGGGGGATATAACGTTGATTCTCAAAATCATTTACAAGAATTTCATGATGGGTGTGCCTTACAAAACATAGAAAATGAGTGGAAAAACCTTAATTTGTTCCCATGGACACTAATAAAAGAAGGTGAAAGTTGGTATTCGTCCTTAGAACTGGAATCCATTCGTAGGTGGAGTACGATGCTAGAATTGTTCAACAATAAGTAGCAAATGTACTCCCAGGTGTCTAACCTACGAAGGCAAATCCAAGGATGGAAAAAAGGAAGTCATGAACCCTTTGATGCTACCATGGGCTGCTATTATGCACTCTTACATCATTGTCCTGGCCATGGTTATTTGCAACAGGATCAACTACGCCATCTCATAGATGGGCTTACGCATGAGACAAGGACCCTTGGGACTTATTCCCAAGGAAGGTTATCTGAGCTTAGGTCCCATAAAATTCATAGATTTCTAGAGCAAGTAGCTAAAGAGGAAGGTGAGCTATGGAAAAGAGAGTGTAGAATAATACAACCAATATCCTTCCCTTCAAAAGAAGGGAGTAAGATTTTGGGAGGATGAGGAAGAGTTACCACTCGAAGAGATGGTGAATAGGAAAAATTTTTCCATTCAAAAGTTAGCATCAAAAGTATAGGAAAAGGTAGACAAAATGTGAGACTCCCTGGATAGTAGATTTCAAACTATGCTCAAAGTAGTAGAGGAGTGTAGGGAGTGAGGTAGTGACTATGACAGAAGGAAAAAGAGAGAAGTAAAGAATGCATGTAACAAGGATAAGGGTAAAGTTGGTATTATTGAAGAGGTTTTGTATTTAGATGATGATGATAGTGGATGTGAGATTTATCAATATGACCATCCTAATGGATGTTGCTCCATAATCTCACATATATAGGAGTCTGGGGTGTATGCACTTAATCCACGATTAAACAAACAACAAACATCCCAACGGTTACCTTATCCCCAACGTAGTCCAAGGCAGTTCCACCAACCCTTAATGTATTATCCAAGTGTAGCTCCACTACAACCAATCAAGCGACATCAATAGTGGTAGCATCCACAATCATGGGGAATTCCACCAGTAAGGCAAAAATATCCTTACCAGCAACCAGACCCATATGGATACTACATGCAGCATCCAATCTCTCCATGTGACTCTGTTGGTCACATTATGCCCCAACATCACTACCAAGCTCGTGAATACTATAAGACTTCCTCTCCTAGGGACGACATCCCACAAATATTCTATCCTTCCAATCCATTTGCATCTCTTCCACCAATAGGTCCATTACCACCTATTCCAATAATGCAAGGTGAACTCCCTACTCAGCCATAGCAATGCAATTCCGCAAGGGCTATTAACCCTCAACCTACCATTGTATCTGACAACTATATGAAGAAAATATCTTTCTTTAGAACCAACATTCCAACCAAGCCCTTGCAACCCCAAGTGGCTGAGTCTTTGGATGCCTTCATATCAACTAAATCTTCAGAGCCCCCTTCGAACTTAACACCACTTTCAATGCATACGGTCATGTTAACACATGAGGTTACTGATTGGATTAACGTTGGCCACCTTCCCAAGAAATTCTATGATCTTGGAAGTCTCCTAATCTATCTACAAATTGCTGGAATGAACCATGCAAAGCTCTTTTGGATTCAAGTTTCGGTGTCAACCTAATATCCCAAGAAATGTATAAGGCCTAGAACCTACCCCCATTGAAAAAGAGCAACTTCTATTTAGAGTTAGCTGACCAGTCCATCACTATTCCCTTGGGATTAGTGGAGGATATTGTTACCATTGTTTGTGGATGGTTGTATCTAGCTAACTTCCTAGTAATCCAAGTGAATAACAGTAAGTGGAACTTCTCAATCATAATGGGAAGGACATGGCTAAGAACTATAGATACGTGCCTAGGAATCCATGATCTTTCCATAGAAATATCTAAGGAAAACACTTTTTGAAAGATCTAGAAGAAGAAGGTTCCATGCATCGCATACAGTGAGATAGGGTGCAATTGTGTGCAGAGATCATGGGTTTTGCAGAGTTTGACATTGCCTACATGCAATCAATGTGCACAAATGATCAACATACAAAGGTGCCTATAAGTAGTAACCACATGACAAGAAGACACCCAGTGGCTAATAGCTGATCAAGAAAGTAGCTCACTAATATGCATGGAACTGACTGAGGGTTTGACTTGGACTTATATAGATAGCATTGATGCATTAGAGCAAGTCCACCACCAACTTCCTAGTCCTAACTTAGAAAACATCAATTGGGGGAAGTTGGAAATTCCTAGAAAATTTAAACAAGAGCCCTTGGAGCTAAAACCATTTCCCACTAGTATGGAATACACGTTTCTTAAGAATGGGAAATTGGTAATCATCAATGCATGACTTGTTCCACAACAAAAAGAAAGTCTACTCAAGGTAATAAAAAATGGTCAAAAGCCTTTTCTTGGTCATATTTGGAATTAACTAGAATAGATCCTAGGATATGCTAGCATAGGATTTACACTAACTCCTTCATGAAGCCTTGAAAACAACCACAAAGGTGATTGAACCCAATGTTGAAGCAAGTAGTAAAAGAAGAGATCGAACAGCTTCTAAAGGCTTGGTTCATATACCTCATTGCTGATAGCAAATGGGTTAGCCCCTTAGTAATCATGCCTAAAAAGGAAGACAAATGGAGGGTGTGCATAGATTTTAGGTTGCTAAACGTGGAAACATTCAAGGATCACTTTCCGTTGCCATTTGTTAACCAAGAATTAGACACAATCGTAGGTCATCGCTATTATAGTTTTTTTGATGGTTATAGCAAATACAACCAAATAACAATAGCCCTAGAAAACCAAGCCAAAACTATGTTCACCAGTCCTTGGGAAATTTTTGCATATAAAAAAATGTCATTTGGCTTATGCAATACCCCTACAATGTTTCAACGCTTAGTTCTAAGCATATTCCAATAGCAGATAGGAAATCTAGTGGAAGTGTTTATGGATGATTTCTCCACTTACGGAGCAAGTTTTGATCAAGCCTTGGACCAATTAGAGCAAGTGCTAAAAAGATGTGTAGAGAATAATCTAAGGCTCAACTAGAAAAAAAGCCATTTAATGGTCCAAGAAGGCGTAGTACTTGGGCATAAAATTTCACATGTAGGGATAGAGGTAGACCTTGAGAAAATCAAAGTCATCCAAGGAATCACCCATCAACCAGAAACTATCAAAGACATTCAATCATTCCTTGGACACACTGGCTACTATAGGAGATTCATAGAGAACTTTTCAAATATTTCCAAACCATTGGTAGAGTTAACAAAAAAGGACATGCCCTTCGAGTGGACTAGGGAATGCGAACTAGCCTTCCAAACTTTGAAGTAGAAGCTAGTAGGAACGCCCATTCTACAAGGTCCTAATTGCTCCAAACTATTTCATGTCATGATTGATGCATCCAAATATGCCTTAGGAGCCGTACTTACACAGTTAGATGACCAAAAATACCCTTATTACATCCACTGTACAAGTAGAAGTATAGCTAGTGCACAACTTAACTACACTAATACAAAAAAAAAAGAATTAATGGCTATAGTGTTTGCAGTAGAAAAATTTAGGCACTATGTATTAGGATACAAAGTATTCATGCTTATAGATCATAGTGCAATCCGGTTCCTAATGAATAAGCCAATGGTAAGCCCTCGTATTATACAATGGCTGGTAGTCCTACAAGAGTTTGATCTAACGATGATCAATCATAAAGGCATCGAGAATGTAGTTTTCGATCATTTATCTTAGTTGCGCTGGGATAGCAAAGAGGATATGTATCCTATTTTCGATCACTTCCTTGATGAGTTGCTCTTTGCTAGTGTAGTGAATGACCAATCACCCATGAAGACAAACTAGTATAATAGCATTCTGACCTATCTCCTTACCCAAAAAACACCACAAGAGATGGACCTTAAGAAGAAACAATAGTTTCTTCACAAAGCAAAGTACTTCATGGAAATAAATGGATAACTTTACAAAGTATGTTCCAATGGCTTGGTTCGATGGTGTGTTCCTGATAGAGATCAACTGAGAGTTCTCCAAGATGCTCATGAGGACCCTTATGGGGGTCACTATGCTAGGAGACAAACGACTCTTAAGATCCTACTTGTAGGGTATTATTGGCCTACCTTGTTCTTTGACACCCATCAATTTATCCAATCTTGTGAGCATTGTCAACATGATGAGGGAATGACTACTAGAATGGAGGGTCTGCAACAATGGATTCAACCACTAGAACCATTCGACATTTGGGGGATTGATTTCATGGGGCCCATTACACCAATGTCCAATGGAAAAGCTTACATCATAGTTTCTATAGACTACTTAAAAAAATGGGTTGAAGAAGATATTGTTAAAGATTGCACATCATCTATAGCTAATGATTTATTCAACACCAAGTCGTCAACAGGTTTGGTGTGCCGCATGCACTTATCTTAGATAATGGTACACACTTTACAAGTGCAAATTTTTGAAAACTGATGCAACTCTTAGGGGTGAGCACAAGTTGACTACACCATACCACCCCTAAGAAAATGGTCAAGCCAAGGTCACCAATAGGGAGACTACGAAGATACTAACTAGAACTATTAGAAAATATAGGCGAGATTGGAGCACTAAACTAAATGATGCTCTTTGGGCATACCGCTCCATGTGGAAACTACCTATAGGCTACTCTCCCTACGAGTTAGTGTATGGAAAACTTCCAATTCTCCCTATCCAAATTGAGCTCCATACACTAACCACGACATGTGACCTCAACATTGACCTTGATCTAGCACCAAAAAAAAGGTTAATGACTCTTAACTTGCTAGATGAGAAGCGAATAGTTGCCTTGTCATCTAACGAGTTGCACAAGGCATTTAATAAACAACATCATGATCTAAAAATTAGAAGAGTTACGGACCAACTAGGAGATAAGGTCTTCTACTAAAACCCCATACATGTGTCACAATGGACCAAATTTCAAACACTATGGGAAAGGACCTTACATTATTTGTGCAACTTTTCTTCAAGGGCCATGACCATATATAAACCTGAGAGCCCAAAAAAGAGACTGTTAGTCAATGTGCAACAAACAAAACCTTTTCATGAGTTTAGGTCAGCCAAGACATATGCTACCTCTATAAGTGGGCAACCTTGCTCATTATTTTGGATCTCCTCCTTCCAAGTTAGTCATAGGGGAGATGGCCACTTAGCTAACCATTGAAGGCCCTCAGTTCTTTCTAAGTTTTTGTTTTATACATTTTTTGTTTTACATATTTTTTTGTATTTTGTTTTTTGTTTTGCACATTTCTTTAATCTTTCTTGTTTTTGTTTTACACCATCATTCATATTTTTACCATTTCTTTGCGTGATTACTTTATTTTGTTCATCACCCAATAAGTGTTCATGATGGTGGTATGAATAATATCATATCAATTCCTAATGTTTCAATTTTACCTTTGAAGTATGATGTCAATATTAAGCTATGGTTATTTTGATTAATAGCCAATGAGTCAACATCATTTATACATCCATAAAATCCTATGGTTTCCCTTGGCTTAGAGCTATATAGTCCCTTTCTTTAATAAACTGTTAATGAATTGGTGATTGGGTATTTCTTAGACTAAGAAAAGACTCAAAGGATGAAAAGGGTGTGGCTTCAAAGGGATTCTATGAATTTGTACTAGCTATTCTCTTGAGTGCTTGGATGCTTTTTCTTTGGGTTTTTTGCCATTCTGACCATTCATCAAATCATAGGAAGCTGAGTTAAAAAGAAAAAGAGAGAATATACATAATAAGTCTTTGCATGGTGTGGTTCTCATGCAAAAAGCACACAAAAAAATAGTGAGAATTCAAAGCACACCCCTTAGACACAATAATGATTTTGGGCTACATACACTAGTTATGGCACTAGAAAGACATGTTACCCATGCCTGAAGGTTCCCTCTAACTAAGCCCCCTTCTCACTTCCTAGTTCTCCATCTTGCTCTCCTTGGAATGGTGGTGAATTTTTATAGAGGCATTCTTGTTGCTCTAAGTGGATGGGTTGGTCAAATGTGTTGATGCGAGATCACTAAATGTGGATTGGTTTGAGTCTAGATTTAGAACAAGTTCTACTCAATCACATTAACCATGAAACACACAAGGAACTTTACACAACCTTGTTTTTGGGTTTCCATTCCATCCTCTCCTCTTCACCTTTCTTTTCCATTTCTCACCTCATTACTGGTTTTATCATTACTCTGTATCTTGGTTGATGCATTGTTCTTCCTTGGTAATTTCTTGTGGGTAAGTTTTTAACTCTTGCTTCCCAATGACATTCCTAGAGCCTATGGACTCTTTGGTTTTCGAGTGTGTCAGGGCATCAAAGGCATAAGCCTACTTTGAAGAGGACCCACTGGCATTCCTTTTTGGATGCACTGGTTAACTTCTTTCCCTTATACATTTCTTGCAATCACCATTTTTTATTTCATCCCCATCCATGACATCTATTTTATTGACATTGTTATTGTTCCTTTTTCTCCATCTTTTTTATTCCTTCTCTTTTTCCCATCCTATCTCTACCAAAGGTTCTCTCTTCATCATGGGGGCCTAGGCACAAAATTTTTCAAATTTTCCTAACCCCTACACCCTAGGTAGTTGCTAGTGTTAAAATTCTAAGAACCAGTATCTTCCATAACCACAACCTAGCCAATGCACTTCACGTTGATGTAAGGTATCAACTACATTATGATTTATCTGCCCTCACTCAATTGTGAATATGTTGTGTGTGAAAATGGTGATCATACAACAATGGACTAGGCTTGGAGGATACAATCAAGATGGATCAAAACTGGAACATTCAGGAAAGGAGAAAGATTGGTGGTATGGCTATGGATGAACAATGATAGGCACAATATTGGCATCGGCAGCAACATGTCTCATTCTTTTCTCTCTCCTTCTTCTCTTTTAGCTACCAATAAGACTAGATATCATTTATGTACAGTGTTCACTTTTGTGGTCATGAACACTAATGTTGTCATGTATTGTATTGTTGATCTATTCATTGGGCACGTTGAGTAAGTCACCCTGTTCCATTGTCAATAGTAATTTAGTCAATAATCCCATACATTCCAAATATTTTATAAGGAACTTGAGGACGAGTTTTCATTCAGTCATGGGGGTATGATGAACCATGATATCGTGTACGCGATATTGCATCCACGATATCAGATACTCGATATCATGACCTGTCTCACTATCTATAAATAAGAGGCATCGCCTTTTGTTTCAATAGTTAAGAATTAGTCCCTTATCCAAACTCTTGCTATTTTCTCCCTCCAGAGTTAGAATTATTTTTGCATGCCTATAGTAGGAGTCATAAAGTGAATGGATCTTTATTCAAGAATTGTGTACCTAAGCACAATTTATGTACGGTAATAAAGATGAACTTTATGATAAACCTTGCAGCATATAGAATAGATTACTTAGTGTTAATTATTATTTAATGATTTCATAGTTAATTAATGATTTCTCTCACCCTACAACTCTCTTAGTTAATTACACTCAGTATGACTGCTTCGAGCATGTGTGTAGCACTTGGTAACCTAGTAATGATTAGCGTTTGGTAATCCCAGCAGTCTTGCACTAGTTTAGAATGTGTATGGAAAGTAGGAACGGATATTGGTGTTAGGAGCACTTAGAAATTAGTTAATGAATAGTTAAATTAGATTAGTTACTTAGTTACTTCTCTCTCCCCTCCTTATTAGTGCAGGATATAAAACACATAAAAACCATAAAAATCATTTACCTCAAGCTTACTTAACCATACAACTGTGACATACAAGTAAGTTTGGAAAGACAACGATTAATCAACCCGTTATCGTTCCACAAGGAACATAGGCACTTAGTCCTTGGAATTCAACTGGATCGTGCATGAAACACTCATATTCATATGGTTGAGCGTAGGGGTACCTCGCCACTCATCATGAGTCAACATGATAGTATGGATAGCTTCATATCTTTGTTTTGAAGGCTACTCATTGGTAACTTTAGAAGTAATAGGAGAAGGATTAATAGTCACAAATGTATGTGAGGGTTTCAATGAACTATTAGGTCTAAAAAAAGTCCTTTTAAAGACTTATGCTTAAAATCACTTGAATTGTTATCTAGCTTTAAGTTTATGACCCTCATTACATTGTGTTGCTAAGGCTATCATGGAATTTTCACTTGCATAGATGGTATAGGTAGCAAAGGAGTGGTATTGGGAGATGGAGAGTGAGATGGTGAATAATGAGGAGGATAAGTGAAAGGAGATTTAGCTTGTGGAGTAGGTGTTCTATGATATTCTAGGAGATAATAGAAATGGGAGAAAGAAGTATGACTTGCGAAGCCATGAAGAGATATAGATTGTTGGACATAATAACCATATATATTTGGTTGATAGTAAGGACACTATTGCCTTGGTGATGGCATCCCCTATGACCATGGGTTTTTCCATTGTTGATAATGATCCTGAGGTTGAGGTGGAACTCTCCTTGGATAATAGTGTGATTGGTAGAATTGCTACCAATAATTACCTTGTTGTTAATGTAATCTCTTGAATGGTTGTCATTTTGCACATTTTGGATTTAAATTATACACTTGATATTTTTATAAGTATGAAATTATAGGATAGCATCCCTTGGAATGTTCATATTAGCATGTGTTACATTCTTCTTCATCTATTTTAGAATCTACAACCTCATCCATTATTGCAGCCTTACCTTTCTACTAACAATAGTCCCTACATGTATCCTTTTTCCTTCTTCTATCCCTATCTTGGTTCCCTTGCTCCATTTTCTCCTTTATAATATTTAGAGCAATTTGAAACTTATCATCTAAAGATTCATACATTTTTCTATCTTAGCCTATATTTTTGTGATAGATTTTCAAATCAACAAAGTTTTACTTTGTACTACTTCATCTAATGGTACTTCCTCCTTAGAATCAAGCTTTAGTGATGTTCTCTTATATAAGGTTGAATTTTGAAACATCATCAAATTTCATGTTTCAACCTTGATTTTCCAACTTCGGGTAAGGATTCATTGTAAATGTGGGATATGTAGACTAGGATCTACAATCTTACATACTTTAGCTTTTTGGAGCTAAAAAATGCTTCAAAAGTTGTTTTTTCCTTGTTTTCCTAGTAGAAATAGGTATTCCATGTCCATATTTATGCTTGGGAAGGACAAAAATTCCTTTGTAATCAGTAAAAATGAAATTTTCATGGGCTTTGTAGGGGTATAGCACCAACTATGCTGGAGCCATTTTTAGTAGGCATAGAAGCCAGTGTAGTCACTATCAAGACCTAGTAGAAGTGCGATGTTGGGATTGTTAGAATTCCATTTTCCCAACAACAGCTAGCGTAGTCATCACAATTTAGCAATAGTTATTGTAGATAACATTCTTCAATAGGCATGACACTTTCCAACATATTCTAACATTTTTTCAAATTCCAACTTTTTGCACATTTTCCAACACTTTTGCCACTTTCTAGCAACCTCAATATAGTCCACTAGTACCTACATAGTAAGAATGGTGCCAGCGTACTCACAAAATTTTGTTTACTATTTATAGGATGGATTTTGTGGCAATAGCCATTCCAAAATTACTATAAAATGCAACTACACTGATAGTAGATGACCATTGACCACTACCAGTGTAGTGAAAGCATTGCCAACATAGTCACAAAATTCCATTTACTATTTATGTTAAATGGATGGGTTTTTTGGGTGTAGTCCATTCCAAACTTATCATGAACAGAAACTACACTCACAGTAGATGTCTAACTACGTTGGTAGTAGACAATCGTTGCAACCCATAATTAATGCCAATTTGTCAACAATTAATGATGATCAATGGAAATCCAAAAAATGGCAATACTAAGCCTATAAAAACCCAATGTTAACACCATTTTTGGGTTCCAACATTTTTGACATTTGGTTCCCAACTTTTGGCATTTTTGACATTCACACCTCTTCCAAATTTTGGTGCTCTGAGCACTTTGGCATTTCCATAACCATTGGTAGTAACACTATTTTTCATTGGTCATAATCATTTTTTCAATCCCACTATACTTTTTGATAGTAGAAAATAGCACTATAGTAGGCATAGAGACCCCCACGTGGCTGCAAATATGCCCAAAAGTGTAATCTCACTCACATTTCCATGTTGTAGATCTGGTGGAAATTGATAGAAAGTTGCTGAAAACTAGAGCTAGGAAGAAATCAAATCATGGAGGTAGCCTTTTCCAATGGACTTAAAGCTTTGATGAAAAACTTATTGTGTCCTTGGCATAATTTTATACTTTTTGAATCTTATTATTTAATTTTCTATAAATTTATTATTCATGATGTGCAAGTTTTAGTTACATTTCCATTTCTACACTTGTTTCATTTCTAGATCTATAATAGCCACTTCATTTCCATTTCTGTTTACGTTTTCATTTTATTTTTTGTTTTTGTTTTTGTTTTCATTTCTTATTTCATCTATGATTACATCTACCTTTTCATAGCCATTTCTGTTTACATTTTGTAAGTCCCTAGGTGATTAGCAAGTCTATCCAGGATACCCTAAGTCCTGTTTTCCAGAGGCCCTTGGGATTTAGAGTTAATACTAGTCCAATGTTTGGATCTTTTAGTTTTTCCCTTTCTAGCAACTGAGATTACCAACTCCAACACATTTATATGCATCTTTAATTATCACATGTTTCTTATGCATCTTGTAGACAAGATCTTGCATTTTTCTCAATCTATTTTACAAATTTGATTCAAGATTTTTCTTTATGGTATCAAGATCATTCGTGAGATTTTAAATTCAAAACAAAATGACATCAATTTTTTCAATTTCATGTATTTAAAAAATAAATTATTTGTTAATTAATTTCCATCAATTACATGACAAAAGTCGATAAGAATTTATTTTATATCATTGCATATTGCCCAAGTAACATGTTGCAATAAATTTAAATTTCTAGAAGATGTCAAACATATGGATCTTTATTGATTTCCATGACATGCTATGATATGCTCAAAGTTTTTTCGAGACATTTCAATTGTCTAAGTGCTCTAGTAATCTATAGTGATAAGAATTAAAAATGTATCAATCCATATCAATATACATAATTTTCAATTATATCTGCTAAATTTCAAATATCTGAAGATTCCATGCACACTCTAACATAAACAAACAATGAAGTAAAAGTAACAAAAATATATAGGTCTTATCATAAATACCTAGAAAACTAGAAATAACTACTAATATCATATAATTTAAGTTTCATAATAGAATTTTGGTAATGAATATTCATGGTAGAGTTACTTGTATAAAATATACATATTCTTGAAATTTTTAATTCTAAAGCTTATTTTCCATCTTGTACATGCATGTATGATTAATTATTCCAACATATATTTTTCCAATCTTTTCTTATACTGACTCTATAAATGTTAACTAGTTATCTAGAGTTATCAATATACTTCGTTCACATGAACAAAATGTATATCACTATTTACAATCCACCAAATAGAAGAAGTTGTTATGCTATGCTTATGTACTTATACTAATAGAAGATCAACTTTTTTGAAGATACATAATTGTTGCATGTAAGACTCTTAAGTAAGTCATCAATAATAGCACATTGTTCTAAATATAAAATAAGACAATAGCATAATGAAGGAGATTCTTATCATATCATTACTTAATCTAATAATAGCATGTTCTTTTTCAACCATTATTACAATGATGAAATAAAACCTAATCAAATAGATTACATATACCAAATAAGTCTTCCTATCATTCACATCATTCAATGTATTGAAATCAATAATTCTAGTACCTTATTCATTAAAGTTATGTAATCAGCATGTGTGAGTACTAATTTGATAGATTAATAATAAGTAATTATATTTCATTAGATAACACATTTGATGAGTGAAAAGTATATGCTACACTCAACCATACAATATACAAGCATTATAAGAGATAGTATCATAATCCATGAATGGGACTATTGGAGTATTTGGATAGTTAAATGTGAGATTGCAGGTCGTTGTCTTTTCACTTAGACTAGCCATGATTTTATTATGTGTGATTTAATCTAAGGTGAGGTGTATGATCATGCTATTACTTAACATTTGATAAATATTTAAAATATAGAAATTAACTAATTTATCTACTTAATAATAAAATAAATCCTAAGCTAGGTTAGGATGATAAGTGTTCAATTTCCAATTTGCTAAACATGTTCTAAGTTCATGTATTCATTGATGAGATTACCAAACACTATGCCATAGGAAAATCCAAGAAATAGTGCTACTGAGATTACCAATAAAATATGTGTTTATCCTCAAAACCATTCATACTCATTCTACTAGTTTATTAATGTGCATAAAATATATATATAATAATCTAAATTACATTGAAGTGCAAATGATGTGAAAAGGTAAATTCTATGCTAAGTTAGAATATTGCAATGAATATGAATTAGTCTTGAACTTATTTTCATTCATGGATTATGTTAAGATACAAGCTACTTGAGTAATATTTCAAATAATTAACTTAATTTATGTTGTAGATACTTGCTAGCTATTACAAAAAATCAAAAAAAAAAAAACTAAAAGAATCTAGCTAGGCTATGACTAATTGGTATTGTAAATGTAGTAACTGAACTATATTTATAGGTATTTATGAGGGAGGTGTCAATCCCAAAAAATAAATATATGAAAAAAATTATATTTAGAGTAGAAAAGTAAAGAAGTAAAGGAGAAACTCCAAAAAAGAAAAAGAAAAGGCCCAACAGTTTTAGGGATTCCCTTTTAGTGTTTCATCCTTACAACCAATCCTGAAAAATCTCTCATATGAAGTAGGAAAAGGATCAAACCTTGCCCTCATTCAAAAGCATCAAAATGAGTTTTTACTTGCTACAAAAGACTTTCTTTTAATAAAAAGAAACATATAGAGAGAAACATCTAGTAATTCAACTAAAGCATCAACTACTAATTGAAATTAGTTGGGCAATCTCTATGAAAAACCATAATATATCAAATCTTCTAGATGGCATAAGGAATAATAGGATGAAAGTAATGACAACTATAAAGTAGAAATCCTTGAAGTTGAGGAGTGTCACCAAATAAAGCTTCATCTAATCCTAGTTGAAAGCCATGTAAATACCTACTACACCACTATATTTATAGGTATTTATGATCACTATTACAGCTTCAGTATCACATCCAATATCACAACTAACTAATTTAATTTTCATCAATCCTAGGTTAAGGACTATGCCAACATTTTGTTCATGAAGTATTATCTTAGCTATAGGCTTTCTGACATATGACATATGATGCTTCATCATACCCTCACAAGTCAACAAAAATGTATTTTCAAGTTATACAAAATGAACAAAGTTCAAGTACAAAAATTATGGGATAACCACAACTATACTAACTAACATTAAAAAAATTAAGTACTACATTATATAATTTGTTCAAGTATCTAATCTAAAAATTATAAAATATATTTAAAATTATAAAATATCTTTAAATTTTTTTATGAAGGATCTTTATGTCATGCCTAGTAGTGGCATTTTTTCATGTCCTTATGGCTCCCATGGTTGCTCCATTAGCTCCTTTATGAACATGTGGAATTAGTGAAGAATAAACCAAAATTTATTAACATTGGTCTATGGGTTTCTAGGTAGAAAACATGTGATGTTCAAGCTCTTATTCTTGTATTTGGTAGCTATCCATGGTCATGTCCTTCTCTTTGCATCTTCTCATCATTCTCTGAACCTTTTATCGCTATCTTATGAAAGACCTCCTGCATGTGGAACTATTTTTAGTATCATCTACAAAAGATCAACATTAGTTTTAATAATTTTTCAAAATTCTAAAAAAAGTGTGTTAACAGCTCAAAGTAAGCATGAAATAATATTCCTAATGTTATAAGATAACTAAAATCATTAATATTTTAAGTTAATTTAATTAATTAATTTATTAGTTACCCTAATGTTTGAAATGGGGTGCTAGAAAATTTTTTAAATATAACATTCTTAGCACCCCTATGATGCAGAGCTTAATTATAAAACTCACATATTCTTAAATAAGCTAAATCATAATTTTGGTTCACAAGATATTATGTTTAGAAGGATCTATGCTCTAGAAATAACAAAAAACCACCTTTTTATTTGAAGAAACTAGTTAAAAATTCGATGTCATAGTTGCAATATCACATTTGATACGATATCATAGATGCAATATCACAACCTACAGAAACAAAATGTTTTAAAAAATATTTTTTGATTAAAATCACTATTTTTAAAACTTTTTGATGGTGTGGAACCTCTTGGGAATTAACATGTTGATAGATGAGCCCCAAAAATGTAAAAAATATATGAATCTAGAAATGTTATTCATAATGTTCTTGAGGATGTGAGATTGTTCCATGTCCATGATTAATAAGAGTTATGCAAGTTGGCTGTCCTCAAAGTAGGCTCCTTCCTATATTTCCTTTACATAACCAATTTTAGAGGTATTCATGGATACCTTAGAAGTTAAATATTGATTATGTTCATGTACTAAACAACATATAATAAGCTTGGATAGAATCATGCACTATGTTATATGAAATCATAAAACTCATAATTGCATCATGTTAGGAAGGTAAGATGGAGTAAGCAGGGTTTGGAGAATCAAAATATAAGATACCTCATCATGATTATAGTATATCCCACATGTAATGCATGGTTAGAATGACCATTACACCTAGCCTTAGGATTTTGAAACAATTCTAATTACTACCTATGACATCACATTATGTCTTCCTAGGCAAACCACCATAGATCAACTAACTACCACATGAAAAAATTACCACTCAACAAGAAAATGAGAAATAAAAAATTATAAATTTTAAAAATAATTAGTTAATTAATGGTGTTTGGTTTATGATCCTTGGCCTTTGTTTTGAGAAGATCCTTTAGACATAGATTACTATCTTTCTAGTCTAGTAGCCAATGCTAATCTCATTAAGGAAGCATCTTCAAATATGGGTCACAAACCTTTCTAGTCATATAATGAAACTAGCCTAAGGGATCATAGCCTACCTTTAGACATGGGTCATAAGCCTTTCTATTGATACCCCAAGAATACATTTGTATAAATTAGTTAACTATTATTTTGTTGTCTATATCATAGAACTACCATTAGACATGGGCATGCCTTTCTAGTAATCTAACAAGGTAACAATGATTTTTGAATAATATTTTCCAATATGATGAAAGATTGAGTGGTGACATATCAATGTGGGACTAGTGGAAACTAGGATGAAAATCTAGAGAATCAAAAAATTCTCTTGATGTCACATCCTTGTTCATGTCCTTTTGGTCCTTCATCTTTCCTTCAAAGCATAGTGGTCATGGATTAATTATTAATTTTTAATATGATAGCAATCACATTATTTCCATGACAAAGATACCTTATTAATAGAAATGGAAAGATGGAAGACCTGATCTCACTACCATGTATAATCATTCATTCTATATCTTGATATCATAAGATAAAATTATAGTCTATGCACTTGATTTTTACATTATGATTTGCAATGCAATTAACAAAAAGAAACTCTTTCATAAAAACACAAAATGAAAGATAAAAAAAAAGTAGAAAATTAAAGAAACGTAAAATATTAATCAATAAAAAATTTATTAAGAAGAAACAAATATAAAGAAATGGAAAAATATAGAATAATAGAAATATTAGGAATTTTTTTAAAAAAAATAGTAAAAATTGGAAAAATCATAAAATCAAAAGTAAAAATGCACTCATTATTTCTTTCTACAATGTAAAGCATCTCCCTCATGACTAAGCTCATGGGCTAGGATTCAAAAAATGGATAATATAATCCTTAGATCATACATTATAGATTTATTATTTATCATGTTTAGCAATTTACGTTTCTATTTTTTGGCCTATTTAATATTGATGATAATAAGGTTTTGATTATTTTATTTTAAACCATGCAGATATAATTTTATTTTGGTTTTTAATTTTAGTTTCTAGGTCTCCTTGTTCATCACTTTTGTATGATGTCCTTTTGTAAGTTTTTTGTTTAGTTTATTTTCTTAGGGTATGAGCTAATAAGTGAGTTGAATGGTTTCATGCATGTTTTGGATAGTTTGAGCTTTCATTTTTCAATGAATGTGTGTCTTTGATTTAGTGGCTATTCTATATATTTATTTTTATACACACTTACTTTTCAAGTTTATTATAGGCTAGTATAGTGGTTGCATTTATGCTTCTAATGTTTTTCTCATAACTGCACCTGTATCATTGTATGTAATGCATGAAATTATATGTCTCTATATCATGTCATGCACAATCTCCTTAGTAGATTTCAAGAAGAAGGCTTAAATTTTCAACTTAGCATGAATGGTGATAAACAATGATCTTCCCATTATTATTGGAAATTTATCCTTATTGTTCTTCACATGAAGGATAAGTAAATTTAAAGGATAAGACCACCTATTAATGATGGTCATCATATCATCTACACATCTCAAGATAATGGTGATAGATTAGTTTACAAACTTCAATCTTATATTGTTATTTCTCATTAGAGGTAGGTTCTAGGACTTGTACATTTCATGAGAAATCAAATTCATGCCTAAGCTTGAGTCTAATAGAGCCTTGCAATGTGGATTTCCTTTAACCTATAAATAGATTAAGAGACATCTTAAATTTATGTTTTTTTTTGGAAATAAGACCTTATTTTTTCTAATTAGTTATGCCATGTGTAAGCATGACCATTCTAACATTTGACTCTTTAGTAATGAAAATTTTTAGCTTATGTAAGAAATGTAGAAGTAGTGGAATGGTTTGTTGAATTACAACCATGGTTCCTATACTAGATCACATGGAATAATAGATCTATTAGCTTCCTTCATAGACATGAGATGTAATCTAAAAAAATAACATTCTAAGGCTTACATTCTAAGCTACTAGCATTGTTATTTCACTAGGTATCAACAACGTGGATGACATTCTTTTAATATGCTTATGGTGGAAACTTATCTTGCATAGGTAGTGAAATAATTGATAATGGACTTGGTGCATGCTATTGAGAGGAATGATAATTAGAAGCATATGAGGGTGATTTAACACATGTAATCATAAACCTATGATACTCTAGATACTAATAATAATGTGAGAGAGTATGAGTTGTAGGATCACTTGGAAAAACAAATTCTTGGACATAATATCCATAAGGATTAGGTTGTCTATAGGTATGCCACTACTACTGGTAATTCTCTTAAAGTTAAGGATGAATCCCACTTGGATAGTAATACTCTTGTTTATAAAGATACCTATAATTGTCATGTGGGTAAGATAATCTTCTAGGCAATTACTTCTCCATGAACTTGGGATTTTTTGAATAAGACACAAATTCTTGGAGATGTAACACTAATGAGTAGCAGTCCTTTGGATCTTTATACTAATAGATGTTACATTCATTAGTTTTCTTAGAGTTCAAATTCAGAACCTCCTCTATTGTTGCAAGTTTTTCATTTTTCCAGTAAGTGTCCTTATATAATTCTTTATTCTTTGTAATGTCCCCATTCCCAAATGATGCTACTGCATAAAGAAGATGGTACCTCTTCATAATAAGTATTAGTATTATCATAACAAGGCCTGAAAGGGAAGTTGTAATTAAGACCTAAAAGGGCATGTTGTAATAATCAACATGTCTCTTGAGGTAACCTTTGGGGATTTGACCTAAGGTATTTATACACAAGCTTAGATGCCATGCCAGCATGAAGTGATGTAGCCAATACAGGAAAGTCATATGAGCTAGGTGAAGCAGGATAGAAAGTGGACTGGCCATCCCTTCTGTTCAAGTTGTAGGCCTAACCATGGTGGTAGTGCTGGATTACCTCTAAGGGATAAATGCTAAAGGAAGAAAACCCCAAGGAACACTCTTAGAGCATGATCTAGATCCTCTATTCCATATTAATAAAGAATTCTCATATTTCTCTTTCTATATTTTTCTTATTATTTCCTTTATATATAATGTTGAATGTTATATATATTTGATGTTTGGTATATTTTCTTCTTACACATAATATCTAATATAACATATATTCAATGTTTTCCATGACATCTAGGGATGGGATGTCATAATTGGTATAAAAAAAACCATGATCTAAGGACCATTTAGAATCATGGGCTGACTACAATTCAAAGATGAACCATGAAGCCATGACCCAAATAGATTCATGAACTGTCATCTTTTACACCACATGTCCAAAATGATCTATATAAGCCAGAAGATACCTTTCCATTTAACTTCATGAACATTGAATAAAACATCTACAAAAGATGTAAATCCCATCAACCAACAAAATTATTTCATGAATATCATTGACTAATAAAGATCTTATTATGCCTCATAAAGATTCATCAATTGTACATCAATTGTAAGAGATGTTGGTAAGACAAGAACACACTAGTCCAAGTAAATTTTACCCATCTTAATACTATAAATATTAATTGATAAATGTAATTATTAATTTTCTTCCAAAATTTTAGTAACAATGACCTGAATTAATTTTTTTCTTTATTAAAACTCATTATCCAAGTAATCTAGAAGCCCTTAAGTTACCATATTTTAGCCTACAAATGTTAGTTCAACAAAATAGGATATTTTGGTCCTTTTAATTGATAAAATTTCAACTTCATTTTTAAAACCTAAGACTATTTTCAATGTATAGTACTCATCAAGATGATTCCAATGCCATAAATTTCATCTCGATCTGACTTACAGTTTGCAAGATATTGCCATTTTAATTTTCTGGTTGTATGCATAAAAATAATATTAAATCATTAAATTATTATTTAAAAAAATAAGGGGAGAGAATTGAGAGGTCATGGGGATGTTTGACCTTGAATCTAATTTCTATTATTATTAATCTTATTTTTAAAAAAAATATTATTTTCAAGGACCTTAGGCCCTAACCTTATGGCTAGGGCATATGGCTACCCTATGTTGTAGCATGGGGACTACTGTGTCTACCAATAGTAGCACTAGCCCACTAGTGGTAGCATTAACCTATCAATGTTGCACTAGCCTTGTCAATAGCAACATTGGCCTACCAACATTATGTCATGATCGACTAGGTGGTCACAAACAACCCTTTACTTCTGCCACCCATCATCACAGGATGATATCAACTACTCTGCGACATCCTCCTACACATCCCACCATGTCTACCCTCTACCACGCAACCTTCTGTTCCCACTTCCTTCTACTCTATTTGCTATCCTATGTCCCCTTCTACACCACCACCTCTGATTCCCCATGGACATCGATGGCACTACAGATCACTACCACCTCTGGTGCTCTATGGACACTGACGATGCTACAACTCATCATTACCTTTGACTCTCCATAGATATTGATGGCACCACAAATCATCACCACCTCTGACACTCCATGAACACTATCAGTACCATAGATCATCATCAACTCTAGCACTTTATGGGCATTGATGAAGCCATTGATCACTACCATTCCCAATGCTCCACAAGTGCCAATGAAGTTATCAATCATCAATCACCACCACCTCTGATGTCCTCTAGCATTGGAATGTATAGGCATCATCTAGGATGCACAACCCTTGCATGGGCCATGCTAGCCTTGTGAAGGACCATGATGATCCCATTTTGGGATGCAAAATTCGTTGGAAAGGCTGCATAGGCCCTAAGGAGGGTTGTATAGGCTCTGGTGAGGGCCATGAAAGCCTTAAGGAGGGCCACATGAGTCTTGTGAATGGTTGCATGAGCCCTAGGAAGGGTCATGCACTAGGAAAATCCTCTTAGCATAGCTGGCCATCCCTTCCCTAGCAACCTTTGTGGCCACTACCATCGACACTCACCACCACTACCATGCTACCTTCGTGTGCATTCACTACTTTTCCTACCATTACTTTTGGTCACATCCACTACCTCACCATCATCCCTTTCTAGCAACTACCCCTACCTTTGCTGACAGAAGAATTTTTTTTGTCAAACAAAAATAAATTTGAAATTTTTTGATAACTAACAAAAATTTTAAAATTTTCATTAGCTAACTAAAAATTTAAAATTATTGTCTTTGAATAGTTAGTTTAAAATTAAGAATGCATGGAAATAAATTTGAAAAAAAAAATCAATTAGGTCCCTTGATAGCATGGGAGATAAGAATTCTGTAATTAAGTGCACTCACCAAGAAGTAGTACTGGAATGGGTGACCTCTTGAAAAGTCTTGTGTTTTGTGCCAAAACCTTCTAGACTCCAAAAGGCATAAATTTTGACTTTGAAAGCCTTTCTTCTCAAATGAAGAGTATTTTCCTACAAATTTCACCTTTTTGGACATAATGTTAAAGTCAGATCTATCCCAAGAAGCCCAGAAAATTATTTTTTATCCCCTTCTTGATATAGTTCCTAGAGACCCTCAAAAGTTTAATTTTACCATAACTCAAGCATACAATGTCCATTTTCAACATATGAATAGTCACTTCATACATTTTTCACCCTTCTAAACTCAATGGTAAGGTTAGATTTATCATCTGTGTACCTAATAATTTGATGATATTATGAAACTATGCCTTAAAAGTTGACAACATAAGGATAACTAATCATGCCATATTAGGACTAATGAATTTAACCTTTAGGACCTTTAGATTTAGTGCTTAGCCTTTGTAGATAGTATTAAGATCTGTATGGCATGTCATTAGTTACCCTACCAAAGCTGGCTTTCTTAAGTGGGGTAAAAAGACTATTAAGAATTAGATAATGTAGTTAAATATTACCAAAATTAGTTGAAGAATCAATTGATGAAATAGAACAATCTTCAACAATCAAGAAAATATATATATATATCAATTTTTCTTACAATCAAAACATATGACAAAACAACATGGAGACTCAAAATATTATTTCTATAAGGTGTATGATACCCATGAAGAGAAATGATTAAGAAGACAATCCAAGAATTAGAATGAAAGTTGCAATATAAAACATGCTTGCAAGATCCTTAGTGAGTGAGAAACAATATTCGTTGTCTCCCATGGGCCTTGGATTGGCATGAGCATCAATACCCATGCATCTTAATAGAGCTACAAGATTTGGATGATGATGTTTCATGCCTATGAGAAGTCTTTCCATGGGAATTTCTATACCAATTTCAACCATACATAGAAATGATGGGATATAGAGGTATTTATAAGCAAAGAGGATTCTTGTGGAAGTTCTTCTTTTGAGCCATACAAACTAGCCTATTATAGAAATCACAACATGGATGGCTACATAATCTTTTATAAAGAAGCCAATTTTGAATTTGTATAAAGATTTGAATGGAGTTTAGAAAATATGAGTTTTGAAATTCCAAAAATTCAAATAATGGAAAAGAAATAACAATCAGGATTTTGGAAAAATCAGAAAGCCTTGGCAATAATTCTAAAAGTCATCTATAAGAAATATGTGTATGTATAGTCAACAAACATTTAATTGCCAAATCAACATATTTAGATGTTAGACTATATTAAGAAGCATACTTAATTAAGAAAATATAGGAAAGTTTGAAGAATAAGTTATTCCTAAGTTATACTAATCTAGTTCCATTTATTCTTTGTGGAGACATCAATGCAAAAGTTGGAAGTAGTGTTTATCAATTCTTAAAATATGGATGTGTAAAAGAATCCTTGGAAGATGAATCTGATTTGAAGAAGATGTTTCCATTAATTCAACATGAAATTTAATTGGCCAGTGCATATTTTACTTATTTTGAATCTTCAATAGATAAATCAAATTTTGAAATTCAAGACAGTCATAGGAGCTGGGTGAGGTAGGAGAAGAAGTGGACTGGCCATCCCATCTGGCTAGGTTGTAGGCCTAACCATGGTGGCAATTCTGGATTGCCTCTAAGGGATAGATGTTGAAGGAAGAAAATCCCAAGAAATACTCTTAGATCATGATCCAAATACTCTATTCCATATTAATAAAGCATTTTTTTTCTTTCTCTTTTTGCATTTTCCTTTTTATTTCCTTTACATATAATGTTGAATGTTACATATATTTGACATTTGGTATAGTGTCCTCTTATGCATAATGTCTAATATAACGTATATTTGACATTTGGCATGACATCTAGGGATGGGATGTCACATTCTTTTTCTTTTTCCTGTCTTAGTCTCCAACTCTAGTCTATTGTGATTGCTCCTTTATGATTATCAATACGGATTTACAATTTTCATTGAAGAAATCCAACATTTTTTCTATCTTATCTACTATCTTAGTGATTGATTTATGCATTCAAAAAGTATTTTGTGAAACAATATCATTAAGTGATGCCTCTTCTTCCTTGTAATCACAAATATAGACTTCTTTCTTATGAAGGGATGGGTCATGATTGTACTCCTCTATGCTCTCTCCCCTTTTGTAGTGTTGTGACAAAATTATTCCATGAGGACAACGTGTGCAACCTCATAACTCACTAGGGAGATCAATCTAGCTCATCTCTATAAATGATCAAATTTTCATTTTGATTAACAATTGGAAACATTGATAAATTGGTACTATACTTCTTAAAATTGAATATAGAATCAAAAAGATTATGCAATGTGGAAATATGCAATGAAAATAAGAAAATTCAAGTGTGATGTAGGGATAAAAATTAAAAATTGATAAAATGAAAATGCAATGATGATAGTGATGAAAAATGATAAGAGTGATAAAAATGATAAAACATGATGAAAAATAAAATGATATAAATGAAAAAATAATGAGAATTATACAAATGATAAAAATATGATGAAAATGATAAATTTTAGAGAATAAAAACAATGCTAGCAATGTCAAGCAAAGATGGGTTGATCCCTTCACTTTACTAAATAGAAATAAATAAACTAAAATGTAAATATAACTATCAAATGTAAAAAAAATAGAGGAAAATAAGAATTTTCTTAGAGAAATGGGAATAAGAAAAATAAGGTATCAAGAATACCAACTATGATAAAAGGAAAATAAATTATACTTACAAAATTGATGTTGCTAATGATGAATTAGATACAGGTGTCCTAATGATGAGGGAAGATAATGTTGTAGACCCTCATGTTGCTACTATAATTAATGTTAAAATTAATTCCTTTGCTACTAAAAAATATTTTTAGTAATACTAGGATGTAAGATGATAATGATGTGAGATAAGCAATGATGTTAGTGATTTGATGGAGACTATTGAAATCCTTGATTCTCAAGTTATTGATGACATGCATTGAAAGATCATCAATTGGACTATAGAGGGTGGGATTTGAATTGTGTTAGGAGATGATGGGATCAAAAGTGATTAAGTGTTGAATTACTTGATGAGTGGTGAGGTAGCCCTACATTCAACCATACGAATACAAGCGTTCACACATGATCCGGTCGAATTCCAAGGACTAAGTGCTTATGCGCCTTTGCGGAACAAGGATGGGTTAGTCAAGAATTGTCTTCCCAAGCTTACTTCTATAGCACAATTGTATGGTTAAGTAAACTTGAGGTACATGATTTTTATAGTTTTTTATGTTTTTATGTCCTAGTGCTACAAAGGGAGGAGAGAGAGATAACTAAGTAACTAATTTAATTTAACTACTCAACTATACTTTAACTAGCCCTAACACCAACATCCATTCTTACTTTCCATACACATCTTGAACCAGTGCAATACTACTAAGATTACCAAATGCTAATTGTTACTGGGTTTCCATGTGTTACACACATGCTCGAAGTGGTCGTACTGAGTGTGCTTACTTAAGAGAGTTGTAGGGTGAGAGAGAACATTAATTAACTAAGGAAAGCATTAAGTAATAGTAATTAACATTAATTAATCTATTTTGAATGCTACAAGGTTTATCATAATGTTTGTCTTTATTGCCATACACAAGGTGTGCTTAGGTACACAATGCTTGAATAAAGATCCGTTCACTTTATGACTCCTACTACGAGCACACAAAAATAATTTTAACTCTAAGAGGGACAAAAGGCAAGATTTTGGGTAAGGGTATAACTAATCTATTGCCAAACCAAGTGCACCCACCTCTTATTTATAGGCAACAAGGTAGGTCCTAATATCGGATGCCCAATATCACTTGGAAGGCTTCGATATTGTGGATGCAATATTGTGGTCCCAATATTGCAGTTCATCATACCCCCACAATTGAATTTAAACTCATCCTCAAGTTCCTTACAAAATATTAGGAAGGTATGGGATTATTGACTAAATGGAAACTAATAGTGAAATGAGGTGACAGAATCAAAGTGCTTGGTGAATGGATTAACAACACATTACAACATTAGTGTTCATACCCATGGTGGTGAATACTATACATAAATGACATCTAGACTCCTATTTGACAGCTTAGAGTGAGAGAAAAGAAGATGAGGTGCATTAATGCCAATGCCGACATGGTGCCTTCTGTTGTTTATTCATAATCACATGACCAAACTTGTTCCTTTCGTAAATGCTCTAGCTCTAGTCCATCCCAAGTTCTCCCTCCTATCCCAGTTCATTGTTTGTATGATTGCCATTTTCATACACAACATAGTCACAAATTAGCAAGGATAGATAAACCACAATGCAGTTGATACCTTGCCTCAATATAAAGCACATTGGCTAAGTTGTGGTTATGGTAGATACTAGGTTAGAGGTTTATTACTAGTGAATACCTGAGGTGTAGGGGTGAAACAAGTAGTAGAATGGAAGAATTTGTGATAGGGCCCCCACGACTAAGAGCAAACCTTTGGTAGCAATAAGATGGAAAAAATAGAAGGAACAAGAAAGATGGAAAAAATAACAACAGCAATGCCAATAAAATGGATGTCATGGATGGGGATGAAATGAGAAATTTCTAATTACAAGAAATTTTCAAGGAAAATAATTTAACAATTGCACCATAAAGGAATGTTAGTGGGTCCTCCCCAAAGTAGGCTTATGCCTTTTATGCCCTAACAAATCAAAGAGTCCATAGGATCTAGGAATGACACATGGAACAAGGGTTAAGAGGTTACCCACAAGAATTTACCAAGGAAAAACAATGCATTAACCAAAATATAGACTAATCATAAAACTAACAATGAGGTGGAAAATGGGAAGAAATATGAAGAGGAGAAGATAGAATGGAATCCCAAGATCAAGGTTATGTAAAGTTCCTTGTGTATTTTATCATTAAGGTAGCTGAGTAGAACTCATTCCAAATCTAGAATCAAACTAGCTACATCTAGTGACCTCGCATCAATACACTTGACCAATCCATACTCTTGAAGCAACAAGAATGCTTCCCCAAAGAGTCACCACCATTCCAAGTAGAGTGAGATGGAGAAGCAAGAAGCAAGAAAGGGCCTTAGTTAGAGGGAACCTTCAAGCATGGGTAACATGTCTTTCTAGTGCCATAACTAGTGATTGTAGCCCCATATTTCTTTATTATGTATAAGGGCTATGCTTTAAATTCCCATGCTTTTTTTTTTGTGTGAAAACCACACTATGCAAAGACTTATTATTTTTTTCCACTTAGCATCCTGATAGTAGGTCAATGTTGAAATGGCAAAATACCTATGAAAAGCATCCAAGTACCCAAGAGAATATCCAACACAAGTGTGTTGAATCCCCTTGAAGTCACACCCTTTTCAACCATTGATTCCTTCCTTGGTTTGAAGAATATGAAGCCACCAATTCATTAACAAGTTTATTTAGGAAAAGGGATAGTACAGTTCCAAGCCAAGGGAGATCACAAAGTTGAATGGATGAATGGATGGTGTGGACTCATTGCCTGTTTTATCAACAGAACCATATCTTAGTATCAACATTGAAAATCAAAGGTAGAGACCAAACATTATCAACCAAAATTATTATAATACAATCCACCATCATGAGCACTTATTGTAAGACGAAGAAAAGTAAATCCAACAAAGAAATAGTAAAACTATGAATGATGGTGTAAAAAAAATAAGTAAATTTGAAAAATGTGCAAAAAAAAAATACAAAAGGAACTAAGGGACTTGAATGGTTAGCATTGGTGGTTGTCTCCCCCACAACTAAGGTGGTAGGAGACAATCTGAAATAGGGAGTCTGATTGTCCACCAATAGAGGTAGCATTGGTACTAGCTGTCCTAGGCTCATGGAAAGGTTTGGTTTGTTGGACGTTGGCCAATAGTTTCTTGTCTAGGCTTTTAGGTTTGTAAATCATCATGGCCCTTGAAGGAAAAGTTTCATGAATGACATAAGGTCCTTTCCATAGCATTTGAAATTTTTTTCATCATGGAACATGTGTGGGATTCTAGTAGAGAACCTTATCTCCTAGTTGATATTTAAGTTTTCTAATCTTTAGGTCATGAAATTATTTATTGAAGGCCTTGTGCAATTTTTTAGATGATAGGATGGATAATCGATTCTCATCTAGCAAGTTAAGGATCATTAACTATTATTTTTGTGCTAGATCAAGCTCAAGGTTGAGATCACACACCATAGATAGCGTACAGAGTTTTGCTTGAATGGGAAGCATTGGAAGTTTCCCATATACTAACTCATAGGGAGAGTAGCCTATAGGGAGTTTCCATGTGGATTGGTATGCCCAAAGTGCATCATTTAATTTGGTGCTCCAGTCTCACCTATACTTGCTAATAGTTCTTGTCAATATTTTTGTAATCTCCGTATTGGTAACTTTGGCTTGACCATTTGCTTGAGGGTGGTATGGTTTAGTTAGTTTGTGTTCAACCCCTAAGCATTACATCAGCTTCCAAAAGGTTGCACCTATAAAATATATGCCATTGTCAGAAATAAGTGCACAAGGAATGCCAAACCTATTTACAATTTGTTGTTAAACAAATCGTGCAGCTATAGATGATGTACAATCCTTAATAGTGGCTGCTTCTACCCATCTTGTAAAGTAGTTAACAACAACAACAATGTAGATTTTTCCATTGGACATTGGTGTAATAGGCCCCATAAAATCAATTCCCGATATGTTAAAGGGTTATAAAGGTTGAATCCATCGTTGTGGATCCTCCATTCTAGCAGTTATTCCCCCATCACATTGATAGTGCTTACAAAATTGGACAAAATAATGGGCATCCTGAAACAATGTAGGCCAATAATATCCTACAAGTAGGATTGTAATGGTTGTTCATCTCTCGGCATAATGACCCCCACAAGGACCCTCATGAGTGTCTTGGAGGACTTGCAGTTGATTTATATCAAGAACATACTATCAAACCAAGCCATCGGGAAACACTTTATAAAGTTTCCTATTGATTTCCATAAAATACTTGGCTCGGTGAAGAAACTATTGTTTCTTTTTAGTGTCTAACTCTTGTGGTGTTTGCTGTGTAAGGAGATAGGTGAGAATACTACTATACTAGTTTGTCTCCACGGTCAATTAATTAGTTACTACACCTGCAAAGAGGAGTTCATTAGGGAAATTATTAGAAATTGGATACTCATACTCTTTGTTGTACCATCACAACTGAAATAAATAATCATCAACTATGTTCTCGATGCCCTTACGATCAATCATTGTAAGATCAAACTCCTATAAGATTACAAGTCATCGTATAATGTGAGGGCTCATCGTTGGTTTATTCATTAGGAATCATATTACACTATGATCCATATGTAAAGTACCTTATAACCCAATATATAGTACCTAAATTTTTCTAGTGAAAACACCATAGCCACTAACTCTTTCTCTATTGTAGTGTAGTTAAGTTGTGCACTAGCAATACTGCTACTTGCACAGTGGATGTAATAAGGACATTTTTGGCCATGTAACTATGTAAGTATGGCTCCTAAAGCATAGTTGGATGTGTCAGTAATTATATGGAATGGTTTGGACCAATCAGGAGCTTGTAGAATGGGTGTTTCCATGAGCTTCTATTTTAAAGTTTGGAAAGCTAATTTGCATTCCTTGGTCCATTCAAAAGGTATGTCCTTTTTTATTAGTTAAACCAATGATTTTGCAACCTTTTAAAAGTTCTCAATAAAGCATCTGTAATAGCCAATGTGTCCAAGGAATGACTGAATATCTTTTATAGTTTTAGGTTGCCGAGTAATTCTTTGGATAACTTTGATCTTTTTGGGGTCTACCTCTATCCCTGTTTGTGAGATCTTATGCCTTAGTACAATGCCTTCTTGGACCATTAAATGGATTTTTTTCTAGTCAAGCCTTAATTTAGTTTTTACATATCATTTTACTACTTGCTCTAACTGGTCCAAGGCTTGATCAAAGTTCACTTTGTAGGTGGAGAAGTCATCCATGAAGACCTCCACATTGTTTCCTATCTACTGCTAGAATATGCTTAGAACTAATCGTTGAAATGTTACAGGGCATTGCACAAGCCAAATGACAACTTTTTGTATGAAAATATTCCCCAAGGATTGGTGAATATAGTCTTAGCTTTGTCTTCTAGGGCTATTTTTATTTGGTTGTACCCACTATACCCATCTAGAAAACTATAGTAGCAATGCCCTGCAATGGTGTTTAAAACCTGGTCGACAAATGACAATGGAAAGTGGTCTTTGAATGTTTCCATATTCAATAGCTTAAAATCTATGCACACCCTCCATTTACCTTCCTTTTTGGGTACAATAACTAAGGAACTAACCCATTCACTATCAGCAATGGGGTATATGAACCCAGCTTTTAGAAGTTGTTTGATTTCTTCCTTAACCACTTACTTAAGCTTTGGGTTAAGTCACCTCTATAGTTTTCTTCAAGGCTTCATGGAAGGATTGGTGTAAATTCTATGTTGGCATATCCTAGAATCTATTCCTGTTAATTTAGGATATGACCAAGCAAAGGATTTCAATCATTTATTTATTACCTTCAGCAGTTTCTTTTTTTGTTGAGAAGTAATCTTAGTGTTAATAATTACAAGTTTTCCACTCTTGAGAAACGTGTATTCCATACTAGTGGGTAATGATTTTCACTCAAGGGGCTCCTACTTAAACTTATCATGGATTTCCAACTTCCCCCAGTTGATATTTTCAATGTCAAGACTTAGAAACTGGTGATGGACTTACTCTAATGTATCTATGCTATCAATGTAAGCACAAGTCAAACCCTCAGTTGGTTCCATGCATATAGTTGAACTTCTCTCTTGATTAGTTACCAGCTACTGGGTGCCTTCTTGTCTTGTGGCTATTGCATACAGGCATCTTTGTATATGAGTCACTTATGCACACTGATTGTATGTAGGCAATGTTAAATGTTGTAAAAACCATGACTTATCCATGCAATTACACCTTGTGTCATTGTATGTGATGAATGGAACTTTCTTCTTCTCAATCTTTCCAAACATATTTTCCTTTCATATTTCCAGGAAAAGATCATGGATTCCTAGGTGCACATCAATTATGCTTTGCCATGCTCTTTCCATTATGATTGGGAAGTCCCCCTTACCATTGTTCACTGAAATTACTAGGAAATCAGCTAGATATGACCATCCACAAACAATGGTAACAATGTCCTCCACTAATCCTAATAGAATAGTGATGGATTGGTTAGCTAGCTCTAAACGAATGTTACTCTGTTTTAGTGGAGGCAGGTTTTAGGCTTTGTACATTTCTTGAGAGATTAAGTTGAAACTAAAACCTAAATCCAAAAGAGCTTTGCATGGCTCATTTCCAACGATCTATAGATATATAAGAGGACTCCCAAGATCAAAAAATATTCGTGGAATATGGCTAGCTTTTATCCAATCAATGACAACATGAGTTAACATGATTGTATGCGTTAGGTGTGGTGTTTGGTCTGAAAGGAGTTCTAAAGTTTTGATTGGTAATGAGGCATCTAAGGGTTTAGCCACTTGTGGTTGCAAGGACATAGTCAAACTGTTGGTTCTAAAGAAAGGTCTTTTCTTCATGTGGTTGTCAAAATCAATAGTAGATTAAGAGTTAATAGCCCTTGTAGCATTACATTGCTACGACTGGGTAGGGAGCTCACCCTGCATAGTTGGAGTAGGTGGAGAAAGTGGTAATCAAGATATGGATGGAAGAGATGTAGCTAGATGAGAAGGATGGTATGTTTATGGAACATTACACCTATGAGAAGGAATCCTATAATACTCATGGGCTTGGTAGTGAGGTTGAGGAGTGATGTGACTAGTAGAGTCATGTGGAGAGATTGGCTACTACACATAATATCCGTATGGGCCAGGTTGATAGTAAGGATATGGTTGCCATGGTGGTGGCATTCCCCATGATTATGGGTGCTACCACTGTTGATACTACTCAGTTGCTTGTAGTGGAGTTCTACTTGGATAATACATTAAGGTTTGGTGGAGCCATCTTGGGTTACCTTGAGGATAAGGTAACCTTCATGGTGTTTTCCTTCTGTTCAATTGTGGGTTTAATACATACATCCCAAACTCCTGCAAATGTGAGATTATAGGAAAACATCCCTTAGAATGGTTTTATTGGCATATCTCACATCCACAACCATTATCTATATCTGAATCCACAACCTCTTCGATGATGGAAACCCTTACCCTTATTGCATGCATATTCTGCTTCTCTCTTTTTTCTCTTTTTCCATTCACTACCTTGCTCTCTAGACTCCTCTACTATTTTGAGAACAATTTGAAATCTATTATCTAGGGAGTACCACATTTGGTCCACCTTTGTTGGTACTTCTAATGCAAGTTTTTGAATGGGTGAAGTTTTTCTATTCAACATCTCTTCAAGTGCTGACTCTTCTTCATCCTCACAAAATCTAACTCCCTTCTTTTGGAGGGAAGGATCTCTATTATATTCCTTTGCACTCTCTCTTTTCCTTAACTCACCTTCCTCTTTAGCAACTTGCTCCAATAATCTTTGTATTTGATGGACCCTGAGCTCAGATAGCCTTCCTTGGGCATAATTCCCAAGGTTTCTTCACGTTTCATGCCTAAGCCCATCTATGAGATGATGTAGTTGATCTCTCTACGAATAACCATGGCTAGGAAAATGATGTAATAGTGCATAATATTAGCCCATGGTAGCATCCAAGGGTTTATGTCCTCCTTGTTTCCACCCTTGGATTTGCTTTCATAGGTTGGACACTCGAGAGTATGTTTGGTACTTAGCATTAAAAAATTCTAGCATGGTACTCCACCTATGAATGGATTCCAATTCTAAGAACTAGTACCAACTCTCTGCTTCTTTGACTAGTGTCCATGGAAACAACTTTAGTTTTTTCCATTCATTTTCTATGTTTTGTAAGGCACATCCATCATGAAATGCTTGTAGATGATTTTAAGGATCAACGTTGTATCCCCCTTCAAATCATGGGATATTGTTCATGTCTAATCTCTTGATCCTACTATCTTTCTGGTGCCTTGTTGGAACTCTAATAGCCTCAGTTATGTCTAGCATACTTCGAGTAGCGAGTAGGGGTTCATCGTGATCGTCCTGTCTATGGCATCTATGATGCCTATGTTGTTCCCTACTTTCCCATCTTTTGTGTTGTGATTCTCTAGAATGCCCTTGTTCCCTTTCTTGGCTATTTCATCTATGAATCCCACCTTGCCTATCTTTATCCTCATGGTCTTTTTCTTTATGACTATGTCCAGATCTTGAAGGAGAGGGTGAAGGAGATGATGAAGGCAAAGAAGGAGGAGAATCATCACCATGGTGGTGCCTGCTACCTTCTCTTTGGTGGTCATAGCCTTGATCACAGTTACGATCAGAATTTCCATCTTTTTCATGTGTTTACTTTCATTTCTTAGACTCTTTGTATCTATCAGTATTAGAATCTAGGTTATGGAGAGTTGAGTGAAGATTTTGATACACAACCCCTTGACTAAAGTCAATAGAAGGAACATCATTGTGTGGGAGACTTCCTAAGGTAGGTTCACCACCCTCATTTTTACGTATGACATATGGGACATTCTAAGATGACTTTGCTTTCATGGATTTATGACATCTCTCCTATTGTAAATTCCTTTGATGTTGTGCCTCCATCGGTTGATACTCTCTCGAGTCATGATCATGCATAACGTACTCTACCTATAAGTGCTACATACCAATTCATGTGAGATCACAAAGGAGCATGCTCGAGACCGAGCAATTAATAGGTAACACTATGTTACCTTCTAAATCATGCCAACACAGTTGTTCCTCCTGGTGGAGGATAAAGGTAAAGTTTGGTATATACTCATCAGGATGAATGTATACCATGTGAACCTATTGAGGGACTAGCAAATTATCATGTGTACTGCACCTCCGATTATTCCCTGTATTGAACCTAGGTGGTGAAATACTCTCGTAAGAAGAAGAATACATAATTGTATATTCAGTGTGCAATACTCTTAGTTTCACTATTTGTAAAATAATCAACCCTAAGGGTTCATTCCAATGATGTGAAGATTTCCTAAGTTCTAGCTAGCACACAACCAACAAAGTCCCCAGCAACAGCACCAATGATGAGTGGTGAGGTATCCCTACACTTAACCATATGAATATGAGAATTCACACATAATCTAGTCAAATTCCAAGGACTAAGTGCTTATACGCCTTTGTAGCACCAGGACATAAAAAGATAAAAAACTATAAAAATCATGTACCTCAAGTTTACTTAACCATACAATCGTGCTATATAAGTAAGCTTGGGAAGACAATGATTGACTAACCTGTCCTTGTTCCACAAAGGTGCATAGGCACTTAGTCCTTGGAATTTGACTGAATCGTGTGTGAATGGTTGTATTCATATGGTTGAGTGCAGGGGTGCCTCGCCACTCATCATTACTCAAGGGAGATGAAGCTAATAAAGAAAATGGATATAGGTTCAAGAGAGATAAAAAGATTTCTAATGATTAATGACTAGAATCGATGCAAAAATAAAGAAGGTAACAAAATAAAAATGTGAAATGTGTATTGGCTTAACTCAATATAATTTTTAATTTTTTTTAAATCATGTCCTTAATAATATGTTTTCATAAATAAATTGGATGTATTAACATATAGAAATAAAATTTAAAACTAAAATTGAAGCTGGAAACTAAAAGTAATGTAATCATAGAATTTATATAATAAAGTTATAACTAAGAAAAAAAATATTAATTCATTTAAATAATTAATAATGCTTTTATAATAGTTTACTATTATTATGCTAATAAAGATGTCTTCTTGAGAAGAACTTAATCAATTAGGCTTTTAATCATAAATTCTTTTTACAAGTAAAAGTAACCAAGATCATATAACACTAATATTAATTTCAAAAAAATATACACAATGTTAATCTAACTTTAATTTACTATACAAGATGATCCTTACATTCACAAATGATACTACATAATTTGGATCTTCTTTAGAGATTCTTAAGAAAAGATAATAAATCTAATACAAAATCATATGTGCAACTAAAAAATCATTAATAGGATGATTAGATAATTAAATAAAAAAATAAATCCATCTACACAATCCATACTAACCACTTGAAACATATAAAAGCATTTTTAGTAAAATAATTATAAGGAATTTATTTAGCAATAGAAACCTCATGTATCACATCAACTTGATTATTATATGCTCTATGTGTCTTCTTGGGAGCCCACCCCACTAACACAACCATAGACCCCTATGGTAAGCACATAACTCATTGGTCACAACTCTATGTGCCATGTAGGATCTCATCTCTACTAATGTAGCCATATAGACCGCCAGCTAGATATCATCATAATCATGCAAGATCCATTGATCATAACTTTGTATGTCATGTAAGGGCCTATCCTCATTGAAATACTCATAGAGGTCAATACTAGGTATGTGACATCCCATTCCTAGATGTCATTGCAAATGTCAAATATACATTATATTATACATTATGCATAAGAAGACAATATACCAAATGTGAAATATATGTGATAATAAACATTATGTGTGAAGGAAATAATAAAGAAACTGTGGAAAGAGATAGAAAAGAATACTTTATTGATATGGAATAGTGTATCTAGATCATGCTCTGAGAGTGTTCCTTGTGGTTTTCAATATTTGGCATCTATCCCTTAGAGGCAATCTAGCACTAACATCATGGTTAGGCCTATAACTAGCCAAAAGGGATGGCCAGTTCACTTCTTGACCTGCTTCACCTAGCTCTTGTGACTTACCTATACTAGCTTCACCACTCCATGCCTGGAAAGAGCTCTAAGCTTTGGTATAAATGCATTTAGGTCAAATCCCCAAAGGTTACCTCAAGAGACATTTCCATTATTACAACATGCCCTTGTGGGTCTTAATTACAACTACCCTTTCAGGTCTTGTTACGATAACAATAATAGTTGTTATGAAGAGGCATCATCTTTGTTAGGCAACAACATCGTTTGGAAATGGGGATGTGATAATCCACCCCCCTTAGGTTTCATTCATCCTTAAACGAGTCTACATTCACTATCTTTTTCTAGCTCCAATGCTTTTGTTATGATCCTATGCTCTAATAATTTAATTTCTCCTTTCAACTTATAGTTCTTTCTTGCTTATTCTACAAACAAGACATATGTGAGGTAACATATCTAGAAATTTAAATATTAATTTCATAATATTTACCTTATTTTCTTAAGATAATGACAAGAGGTGAATTAAATATCTACTAACCACCAATCACCAATTTTGACCAAGGTCACATAAAGTGCAACTCATATCTGGTTATCCAAGTGAAGGTATGGAAAATTCTTTAATCCCAACTTGCATTACCATAGAAAATTTATTTATATAATTAAAATATCAATTAAATAATTAAGGAAATAATATCATTAGAAAATAAAGTAAGGCTGAGATACTTCCTGATCTTGATCAACCTTATGAAGTGATGGAAGCAATTGTAATTCTACCATAAGTGGTATATGATCGGATGCTATTGTTTGGGATGGTAAAGCTTGATCTTGATTCTTCTCCACATCTTCTTTAGAAATTAACTCTAGTAATTTGGTAACTTGGAAGAATCAGACATTGTACAAAATATAATCTAGAGTCTCAATTAAGAATGTTGTTGATACATCATTAATCATAGCAGAGTAATTGGTAAACTATGGTTCTTAATGAGTAGTATCCATAAACATCATCTATTCCTGAATTCTTAAATCTAATTTATCTACTAAAAATTCAAAGTAAGCAAAATATGCACTAGCCAATGAAATTGCATGTTGAATTGATGGAAATATATTCTTCAAATCATGTTCATCTTCCAAGGATTCCTTTACACATCCATATTTTAAGAATTGATAAACACCACTTCCAACTTTTGCATTAAAATCTCCACAAAGGACAATTGGAACTAGATCAACATAACTTAGGAATAACTTATTCTTCAAATTTTTTTCTATTTTCTTAATCAAACATGCTCATTCACATAGTATAACATCTAAACATGTTGATTTGGTAATTAAATGTGTGTTAACCATGCATACACATCTTCTTGATAATTGGGCATTTAGAATCACTACCAAAGATATATGATTTTTCCAAAATCTTGACTACTCTTTCTTTCCCATTACTTGAAGTTCTAGAATTTCAAAAATCATATTTTCAAGACTACATTCAAATCTTTGTACTAATTCAAACTTAACTTTTTTATAAAATATCACACAACCATCCATGTTATGATTTCTTCAATAGGCTAATCTATATGGCTCAAAAGAAGAGCTTTCACAAGAACCTTTTTGCTTATAAATACCTCTGTATCCCATATTTTTCTAGTCCAGTTGGAATTGGTACATAAATTCCCATAGAAAGACTTCTTATAGGCATACAACATTAGCATCCAAATCTTATAACTATGCTAAAATGCATGGGTATCAATATTCATGCTAATCTGAGGCCCATGGTGGACATAGTAGCTATTGTTTCTCACTTGCTAAGGATCTTGTAAGCACGTTGTATGTTGCAACTTTCATTCTCATTATTGGATTTTCTTCTAAATCATTTCTCTTTACCAATATCATAAACCTTGTTGAAACAATACTTTGAGTCTTCATGTTGTTCTACCATATGTTTCGGTTGCAACAAAAATTGATATACCTCATTGATGATTGTTTTGTTTCATCAACTAATTATCAAGTGATACATAAACTGATTCTCCAAGTAATCATCAATTGAATTGATACTGATACATCAATACTAAATTATCTAATTATAGAAATATATAACTACATCATCTAATTTTAGTAACATATAATTATATCTTCTAATTCTTAATTACCTATCTACCCTCCTTAAAGACATTGACTCTAGCAATGTAACTAATGACATGTCATAGGGTTTTTAAGGTTATCTAAAAAGGTTGTTTTCTCAACAAGGCATGTTTAGTTATCCTTATATTGTCAACTTTTAAGACTTAGTTTCATGATATCATCAAATTATTGGGTATTTAGATGATAAATTTGACCTCTCCATTGAGTTCAAAAGGGTGAAAATGTTGGATATAACTATTCATATGTTGAAAAGGACATCGTATACCTCAAGTTATGCTAAAATTATATTTTTGAGGATGTTGAGGCACTATGTTGGGCAAGAAGTAAAAACTAACTTTTTGGGTTTCTTGGGATGGATCTAACTTCACCATTGTGTTCGAAAGGTTGAAATCTATAGGAAACAACTCTTCATTTGTTAGAAAAGGATTCTAGAATTAAAAGTTATGGCTTCTAGAGTTTTGAGATACTTGGTGCAAAAAAATGAGACTTCTCAAGAGGTCACCCATCCTAGTACTACTCCAGAATAAGCATGCTTAATTATGAAATTCTTATTTTACATGTTGGTAACACGTAAAATTATATTTTTGAAGATTATTTTCACATGTTCTTAATTTTAAACTGATCACTTGATGATGGAAATTCATCAACTAATAAAATTTCAAAATTTTCATCAATTGACAAGAATTTTGAATTTTCCATCTACTAACGAAGAATTTTTCCATCATGCAAGACATTAGTGCCCATGGGCACTAGGGTGAACTATTATCAACAATGTCATTGATTCCTAAAATGCCCATTACAAATGGTACCATCAATGCTCGGAATGCCTAGGATGAGCTATTATTAATGACATCGTTGAAGCTCGTGGAGCCTGTGATGGACCATTATGAATGGTGTCATTGATTCTTGTGGTGCCCAGCATGGACCATTATGAATGGCATAGTTGGTGTCCACAATGCTTAGCATGGGCTATTATGAGCGATGCTGGCAGTGCCCATGATGGGTCATTATGAGTGACACCATTGATGCCTATGATGGACCTTTATGAATGGCACCATTAGTGTCTGTGATGTCTATGATGGACAGTTATGAACAGCTCCATCGGCATCCATGATGCCTATGATGGACCATTATGAGTAGCACCATTGACAAGTAGGTAGCAGGCATAACAAGATAGGTAGTCGGTGATAGTAGGTAGCAACGGCATAGCAGGTAGTGGGCACGATCGATAGGTAGTAGTGCAAATGGGTTTGAGCATTGTAGCTACTGATTTTGGGCACTAGCACATCCCTCGTAGATTAGACCATCAACATGGTTAGTGCATTGGTGTGGCCCTTAAGGGATAGCGCATTGGCACAAGTCTTGTGGACAAAGGTGTTGGCACTGACTAAGGATGACAACATCGGCAATGGTAGGCTAAAGGATGGCATGTGAGCAACTTGGCAAGAGGGAGCATGGTGGCTTAGGGTGCAACAAGCATCGATGTTATAGAATAGAAGGAAATAATAGCAATGGCAGTGGCTAAGGGTGGAAATGCTCAAAATGGGCTATGTTCCCTTTAGAGGGTCAGCACGACCCTATGCAGGGCTAGCCTCAACAGGACCTATGTGGTCCTTGCAAGTAGCATAACCTGTCAAGGCCTATGTGCCTTGATTTTTTCTGTTAACTTTTTAAATATCTTTTATTACATATATATATATATTTTTGGGGGCCTGGGTTTGAACCCATGACCTCCCACTTCTTTTTTTTAACTTTATTATTATTATTTTATTCATCTTGCCTTACCTATTGACGTGGTGGTTCAACCAATGATAAGGCAAAGGTTTGGTGTTAGTAAATGATAATTCTGGGTTGATTCCTAACACTAAAATTTTAATTAATTTTTTAACAAGAATAATTTAATATTATTTTAATGCATGCATGAAAAAAAACTTTAAACAACAATATCCCTCAAACTGTAACTTCGATCAAGATAAAATTTGTACTATTGAAATCATCTTAATGAGTATTATGCATTGGACATCATCTTAGGGTTCAAAAAAAAGTTGAATTTTCAATATTTTGAAAGGTCCATAACCAAACCATCATTATTGAGTTGACAGATGAATGACATGATAACTTATAAATGACTTTGAATTACTTACAATATTGTGTTTCAACAAAACCAAATTAAATTAGCTCATGGTTACTAAATTTTTGGAAGAAACTTAACAATGACCTTAATTAATTAATATTTATAACATTAAGATGAGTAAGAGTTACCTAAATCGATATATCCTTGTCATACCAACATCTCTTGTAATTAATGAATCTTTATGGGGCATAATCAAATCTTCGTTAGTCAGTAATATCCATGAAAGACTTTTGTTGGTTGGTGATCCATGATTCTTCCTAGTTCATGGCTCTATGGTTCATCATTAGGTTGTAGTTAGCCCATGGTTTTGAATGGCCCTTGGGTCATGGTTTGCTCTAATACCAATTGTGACATCCCATTTCCAGATGTCATAACAAATGTCAAATATATGTTATATTATACATTATAAATAAGACGAAAATATACCAAATGTGAAATATATGTAATATTTAACATTATGTGTGAAGGAAATAATAGATAAAGTATAGAAAGAGAGAGAAAATAATGCTTTTTTAAAATGAAATAGTGTATCTAGATCATGCTCTAAGAGTGTTCCTTAGGATTTTCTTCCTTTGGAATCTATCCCGTAGAGGCAATCCAACACTACCATCATGGTTAGGCCTATAACTAGCTAGAAAGGATGTCCAATCCACTTCCTATCTTGCTTCACCTGGCTCTTGTGACTTGCCTATACCAACTTCGTCACTCATGCCCAACACGACCTCTAAGCTTGGGTATAAATGCCTTAGGCCAAATCCTCAAAGGTTACATCAAGAGACACATATATTATTATAACAAGCCCTTTCAAGTATTAATTACAACTACCCTTTCAGGTCTTGTTATGATAACAATAACACTTTTTATAAAGAGGCACCATCTTTGTTAGGTAGTAGCATCATTTGGAAATGGGGATGTGACAAGGTAAATTATATAATGAGATTCCCACTACTAGAAAAAATAGTTAATAACATAAGAATAATTATAGTTAGGCTTCAAGAATAATCATATTTATAAGGCATGCACTAAATTAAAAATTACTTTAATGCCAAAGGAAGAAATCTTTGTAAAAAACTAATATACTTGCCCATCTATAGACTATTCATAAAGAAGTAATACATTGTTTAATCAAAATATTTTTAAAACCCTCTTCCACAAAAGAGGAAGGGTGCCTACACCAAGGGCTATGGTGCTAGCTACCTACGTATCCTTATGGAGTTTACAAGAAATTAGGAACACATATTTATTCGTCTGTGCAATGTTGGTGCTGAAAGCGAACACATGAAAAGCTTTATTCACCAACAGAAAGAAGAGCTAGCTAGGGTAAACGCTAATGTGAGGAGGTTGGCCATTGAAAATCAAAATCTGTCTATGGAGAAGGCTCGAGCATTGTGACAAAAATTAGCCATTGAAATTGCCACTTGGAAGAATTAAGCCCTTAAGTTTGAAAAGGTTAAGAATCATTACAGGGAACAAGTGAGCCAGAGGCTAATGAAGGTCCGTCAGAATTGCCACCAGGGACAATGTGATCTTCTCCAGCAATTTTTGCATCTTTCAACATGGCAAAGAATCCAAGACCGTTAGGGTGTTTAATTTTATCTCTAAACACCACCATTTTGTAATTTTTCCTTCTCTATACACTCAGGCACTTGGTGCGTCATGTGTGTGTGTGTGTCATGTGTGTTGTAATAAAAAGTCCATACCTTCCAAATTGTAGAGGAACTCAAGGATGATTTTTTACTCAATTGTGGGGGTATGATGAAGCACTAAATAGTCGATGCATCGACTAGGCCGTGTATACGCAGCCCCGTCGATGCATCCCTCCATGCGTCGACATGGCCCCGTTTATGCAGAGCTTATTTTAGCCTATAAATAAGTGGGTCCCACCATACTTAGGGTACCTTTTTAACACTTGTAGTGAAGCTGTTACAATTTTTTTATGCAAGAGTTGGAATATTTTCCTAGTTCCCATAGTAGGTGTAAGAAAGGTGTCTAACTCTTTATTCGAGCGTTGATGTACCTAAGCCCATTGGCGTGAATGGAAATAAAGATAAGCTTTTTAAGCATTCCTTGTAGCAATTGGACTTCGTCATTTGATGCATTTAATAGTTTAATATTTCTATGCTTTAATAATTCTTTAAGTTCCTTTGTTATTATTTTAATCATTATTGCTCTTTTATAGTTCGTAGAAACCATAAGTATGACCATCTCTAATGTAAATCCAACACTTGGCAGCCCAGTGACGCTTAATGTCTGGTAACCCAGTAGTGGTTAGCAGATGCTCAAGATGTGCACAGAAGATGGGATCGGATACTTATGCTAGGAAAAGTTAAGATATAGAGTAGGATAATTATAGATTACATAATATTTCATTCTTTACTTTCCATTCCAAGAATTAGATGCTAGAAGATAAAGTGAAAAAAGCCATAAAAATCAGTTGCCTCAATCTTACTTAACCATCACAATTAGAACATCACAAGTGATGTTGGGAAGATAATGACCATTCTACCAAAAGGTTTTTTTGGTTAAGGTCTAGTGTATGCAAAGTGCTTATAGTCTATGAAATTTGACCGAGTCACGTGTGAATGCCCGTGATTTGCATGGTTGGGCATAGGGGTACCTAGCCACTGATCAAAAGGGTTGGAGTTTGAGGAACCTTGTATTTTGGTGGTAGCCTCTTTTAAATAAGATTTTTTGTAACATTTGTTAAGTATAATTGTCATGGGATCTTTATCTTCTCCTTTTGGTGCATAAAGCTTTAAGATACTTAGCATAAAGAAGAGTGTCTTGGATTGCTTGATACAAGGAAATGTTGATGTGTATATCCTTAAAAATCTTTCTAGATGATCCTCTTCATGTAGTTTCTCAGCCAACCTATTAGGGTATAGTGCTGGTATATCCTGTGCCTTCTTTGATGGAAGTTTAGGATGTATTGATGATGATGATGTGGAAGAGGAGGATGATGATGATGATGTTAAAGATGTTTTCACTCTATCTACTTGATCATCATCACCATCTTTGTCATGTCCATCATCTTGCTCCTATGTCTTTGGGTAACTAATGATCTATGATGGTTCAGTGAAATCTTACTTTCTTTTTATGATGCAAGGGTTTCTTTGTTATTTTACCACTTCGTGTGGTTAGTTTGTTTACTTATTCTTTATTTTTTCTTTGTGAAATTGGATCAGGCTCAAGCTAACATGGTAGTTTTATTCTTTCTAAATCCTTAAAGCTATGCCTAATCTTCTCTCATAGTTCACATAGTTCTATGATGTTCATCCTTTTTTCTACTCAATCATAAAGAGAAGGGTTTCTAGTTCAAAGATAGTTTTTGATGAGTGGCAAGGTACCCCTACACTCAACCATATGAATACGAGCATCTCACGTGTGATCCGGTCGAACTCCAAGGACTAAGTGCTTACGTGCCTTATTGGAACACTTAAGGCTAATCAATCGTTGTCCTCCCAAACTTACTTGTATTGTCATAGTTGTATGGTTAAGTAAGTTTGAGGTATGTGATTTTTATATCTTTTGTCTTTTTAACGCCTATGCTAATAGGGAAAGGTGAAGAGACGAAGTAACTAACTTTCATTAACTATTTACTAACTAAGTTCTAATTGTCCTAGCACTGGTATCTATTCCCACTTACCACACATAGCTTGAACCAGTGCAATGCTACTAGGATTACCAAACACTCCTCGTTACTAGGTTACCAAGTGTTACACATATGGTCAAAGCAGTTGTACTAGATGCACTAGCCTCAAACAATCCACAACCAGTGACTTCACATTAATACATTTGGCCAATCCATCTACCTGAAGTAATAAGAATGCTTTCACGACCAAGTCACCACCATTTTGAGGAGGCAAGAAAGGAGAATGTAGGGAGCAAGAAAGGGCCTTAGAGGGAACATGTTTGTTTAGTTCCATAACTAGTGCTTGTAGCCCAAATGATTATTTTGTCTAAGGGGTGTGCTTTGAATTCTCACTATTTTTTTTTGTTTTGCATGAGAACCAAACCATGCAAAGAATTATTATAATGGAGCAGCATCAGAATGGTAAGGAAAACTCAAGAAGAAAACATCCACACACACAAGAGAATGGCTAGCACAAATGCATCAAGTTCCCTTGAAATCACACCCTTTTCAATCCTTGAGTCCTTCCTGAGTTTGAGAAATACCCAGTCACCAATTTGTTAATAGTTCTTATTATTGAAGGAAAGGGACTGTACGGTTCCAAGCCAAGAGAGACCATAGAATTTTGTGGATGCATGGATGACATGGACTCATTGCTTATTATATTAAAGAACCATACCTTAGTATCAGCATCATCACTCAAAGGTAAAAACCAAACATTAGCAATCCATGGAATACAGTTCATACCATCTCTAGGAGCACTTATTAGGTGACAAACTTAACAAAATCAATAAACACACAACTAAACTAAAAATTATGAATGATGTTGCAAAACAAAAATGAGAAAAGTTAAAGAAATTTTCAAAAAAAAATGTGTAAAACAAAAACTTAAAAAGAAACTGAGGACTTGGATTGATCAGCATAGGTGGCCATCTCCCCAATGACTAAGTTGGAAGGGGGAGATCCAAAATAATAAGTGAGGTTATCTTTTCTTTGATGTATTGTGTGCATTGATCATTCTATATTCATGGTAAGGTTTATTCTATTACACATTGACTAGTATTCTCGTATCGAAATGTTTGTTTAAATTTTGTAAGAATTTTTAGCTTCCATCTATTGATGTTTTCAAGTTAAGGGTTGGAAGTTGGTAACACTCTTGCTCTAGTGCATCTATGCTTTCACTATGGGCACAAGCTGTTCCCCCTAGTTAGTTCCATGCATGTTAGTGAGTTGCTCTCCCGATCATCTATCAACCACTAGGTATTTTCTTGTTGTGTGGTTGCTACATACAGGCACTTTTGTATGTTAATTTATTGGGTAGATTGGTTGCATGTAGGCAATGTTGAACATTCCTGTATGTAATCACACCCTGTATCACTGTATGTGATGCATGGAACTTTCTTCCTCTTGATCTTTCCAAAAGTGTTTTCCTTAGATATTTCCAAGGAAAGATCATAGATTCCTAGGCATGTGTTTATGGTACGTAGCCATGCCCTTCCCATTATTATTGGGAAGTCCCCTTTGTCATTGTTTACTTGTATCACTAGGAAATCAGCTAGGTATGACCATCCACACACAGTGGTAATGATGTCCTCCATCAGTCCTAAGGGGACAGTGATGGACTGGTCAGCCAGATCTAAGCGGATATTTCTCTTCTTTAGTAGAGGCAGATTCAAGGCTTTATACATCTCTTGTGATATTAAGTTGACTCCAAAACCTGAGTCTAGAAGAGCTTTACATGGTTCATTCCTAGCAACTTGGAGATAGATTAAAGGGCTTCTAAGGTTAGATAATTTCTTGGAAAGATGGCCCACCTTGATCCATTCAGTGATGGCATGTGTTAATATAACTGTGTACGTTGAGCTCTGTTTTTGGTTTGAAGGGAGCTCTAAAGCCTTATTTCATGGAGATGTGTTCCGAGACTCAACCGCTTGTGGTGGTGAGAGCTTGGTTGGACTATTGGTTCTAAAGAAAGGTCTTCTCTTTGTATGGTTGTCAGAACCAACAACGGGTTAAAGGTTTATATCTCTCGTAGCATTACATTGTTGCGATTGAGTGGGAAGTTCCCCTTGCATTACTAGAGTGGGTGGTAATGGAGCTATCAGTGTGAGAGTTGCAGATGGATTTGGAGGATGGTATGTATGTGGTGTGTCTCCCCTAGGAGAAGGAGTTCTATAATACTCCCCAGCTTGGTAGTGACATTTTTATGTTACGTGACCAATAGAGTCATGTGGAGAGATTAGCTGCTACACATAATAGCCATATGGATCCGATTGTCAGTAAGGGTATTATTACCTTGGTGGTGTCATCCCCCATGAATATGGGTATTTCCACTACTGGTTTTTCTCAATAGGTTGTGATAGTGTTCCACTTGGATAATACGTTAAAGGTTGGTGGAACTGCCTTGGGTTACCTTGGGGATAAGGTAACTGTCGGGGTGCTTGCTGTTTGTTAATTCATGGGTTGAGTGCATACACCCCAAAAACTTATAGATGTGAGATTATTGGGCAACATCCCTTAGGATGGTCATATTGGCATATCTCACATCCACCGTCATTGTCTATATCAAAATCCACAACCTCTTCGGTGATGACTATTTTACCCTTTCCTTTGTTACATGCATGATCCAAATCCCTCTTTTTCTTTTTGTCATAGTCACTATTTCACTCCTTAGACTCCTCTACAATTTTGAGAATAGGTTCAAATCTACTATCCAAGGAGTCCCACATTTGGTCTACCTTTGCTGACACTTCTATTATTAATTTTTGGAGTGGCAAGGTTCTCCTATTCACCATCTCTTTGAGTGGTGACTCTTCATCCCCCTCACAGAATCTTACTCCTCTTTTTCGGAGGGAAGGATCATGCTTGTAATCTTTTTCACTTTCTCTCTTATGTAGCTCCCCTTCTTCCTTAGCTACTTTCTCCAGTAATCTATGAACTTGATGGGACCTAAGCTCTGATAATCTCCCTTGGGCATACATTCCAAGGGTTCTCCTAGTTTCATGCCTAAGCCCATCTACGAGATGGCATAGTTGATCCTACTGCAAGTAACCATGGCCCATGCAACAATATAGTAGTGCATAGTATCAACCCATGGTAGCATCCAAGGTTTCATGACTTCCTTGCTTCCATCCTTGGATTTGATTTTGTAGGTTGGACACCCAAGAGTATGTTTGATACTTATCATTAAACAGTTCTAGCATCGTACTCCACCTTCGTATGGATTTCGGTTTTACAGACCAGTACCAACTTTTCACTTCTTTTACTAGTATCCTTGGAAATAACTTTAGCTTTTTCCATTTGTTCTCAATTTTCTACAAGGCACATGCATCATGAAATTCTTGTAAGTGGTTCTGAGGATCAACGTTGTATCCCCCCTCAAATCGTGGGATATTATTCATGTCTAATCTCTTGATCCTGCTATCTTTTTGGTGCCTTGTAGGAATTCCTATAGCCTCTATGATATCTAACATACTTTGGATTGCAAGTAGGGGTTCTTCATGGTCATTTATTTCATAGCATCTATGATGTCTATGTAGCTCCCTACTCTTCCTTCTTCCATGCTATGATTCCCAAGAATTCCCTCGTCCTCATTCTGAACTCTCTAGTTGAGGTTTCTCACTTTGCTTACCCTTATCCTCATGGTTAGGTTCCTTATGACTGTGTCCTAATACCGAAGGAGATGGTGAATGTGATGATGAAGGTGCAGAAGAAGGAGAACCATCACCATGACGATGTTTCCTACCTTCTCTTTGGTGTTCTCAACCCCGATCGTGATGACGATTAGACTACCTACTCTTCTCATGTGTTTATGTTCCCTCGTTGAACACTTGGTGTTCATGGGGATTAGAATTAGGGTTGTGAATAATGGATTGAAGGTTTTGATACACCACCTTCTCACCATAATTAGGAGGGGGAACATCATTTCATGGAGAACCTATTGAAATAGGTTCACCACCCTCAATTTTGCTTAAGACGAGTGGATCATTATGGGGTCTTTTGCCCTTCAACAATGTATAATAACTCTCTTATTGCAAGTCCCTTTGATGTTTTACTTTTATGGGTTGGTAGCCCCTTACGTTGTGCTCACATGCAATGTATTCCGCATATAACTATGACATGGCTATTCGTGCAAGAGCACAAAGAAGCATGTTGGGGACTACTCAATCTAGAGGCAACACTATGTTACCCTCCAAGTCTCTCCAATGTAGTTTTTCATCTTGATGGAGAATAAAGATAAAGTCAAGTACATATTCATCATGATGAATATATACCACTTGGAACTGTTGAGGAACGGGTGGATCTTGGTTACTTTTGTTGTGCCACCGACTGTCCCTAGTGTTGTTCCTAGGCGATGAAGTGCTTTTATGTGAATAAGATGATATCTTTGTCTTGTTCAGTGTGCTATTTACCATTATCTTATTTTTATTTTGATCAACCATAAGGGTTCGTTCAAGCATCCCAATGATATGAATGATCTCCTATGTTCTATGCAGTGCACAAACAACTAAGTCCCTGGCAATGGTGCCAATGATGAGTGGCGAGGTACTCCTACACTCAACCATATGAATATGAGGATCTCACGTGTGATCTAGTTGAAATCCAAGGAGTAAGTTTGATGTATGTGATTTTTATATCTTTTGTCTTTTTAACGCCTATGCTAATAGGGAAAGGTGAAGAGACGAAGTAACTAACTTTTATTAACTATTTACTAACTAAGTTATAATTTTCCTAGCACTAGTATCTGTTCCCACTTGCTGCACACACCCTGAACCAATGCAATTTAACTAGGATTACCAAACGCTGCTCATTACTAGGTTACCAAGCATTACACACGTGCTTGAAGTGGTCGTACTAAATGCACTTAACTAGGAGAGTCAAGGGTTGAGAGAGATTTAATAATCTAGGAAAGCATTTAAACATTTAACAATAATTAAATCCTATTTAGCTTAGTCCACATGCTACAAGGTTTATCAAAAAGCTCATCTTTATTGTTGTACACAAATGCATGCTCAAGTACAATTTGCTCAAATAAAGATTCATTCACTTTAGGACTCCTACTGCAGGCACATGGAAATTATTCTAACTTTGGAATGGTAAAACTACTATAGTTTGGCTACGATCTAACTCTAGATGCCTAAAACAGGGAAAGCCACCTCTTATTTATAGACATTGCAGTGGGCTGTAATATCACGTACACGATATCGTAGGGGCAAACATGATATCGCTACTCATCAATTTTAAAATGTATTACATCCAAAGTTACTAGAAGTAAAATTTCCTTGGCCATAGGTTCCCCTTCATTGGCTTGAGTATCAAGTTTGTAGAAACATTTTTATAGATTCTTGAATATGTTCATCATAGAAAGGTAGTGTAGGTCAATTATCTAAAGTGCGTCTTTAGCTATTATATAAATCATAACAGAGTTGGTCTTATGCTAATTTGGTACTACTCATCAAGCATTTTAGTAATTCATCTACCTTTTTAGTTAATGCCTTAGTTCCTTTAGATGCTCCATGTGTTGGATATGGATTAGGCCATCATTTACTTTGATTAACTAAGGAATCTAAGATCTACCATCCTACATCATGTGTGATTTTTAAAATGTTTCCTCCATAAGAAAAATTTACATTTTTTTGCAATAAGGTAATAATTCTTCTACAGAAATTTGGATGAGTTGATGGGGTAGAAATCCATGGTTTGGATTCTTTAAACAAAAAGCTTTGAATCTATTAAAGGATTTCTCATAATCTTCATTCTCACTTGTGAAAAGCTCATTAATTACTTTCTTAAGGAATATAGCTTCTTCTCATATAAAAATTATTGTAAAAATGCAATTTTGAATTCCTTCCATGACATTATAGGAATTCTAAGTGTTTGTAATCAAAAATCTACCTTATCTCTAAGAGTTGATTTGAATGTAACTATATTTATGTGATCCTCACCATGTGGTACAAACATAGCAATTTTAATTTAAAAATCCTGTAGGTGAGTAACTAAGTCCTCATCATTTTTTCCTCTAAAGATGGATAATAGATGAATATTTTTCACTTCCACATTCCTACCAGGGGGATAAACCAAAGACCCTTGTGGAATATTAGTGGTTCTTTGATTTAATAATTCACCTATAGTTGCACCTAGTCTTGGAGGAAATTTATTTCCTTGGTAATGAATAAAGGATTATATTTATTTGGATGTAAAGGGTTGTTTGCTAGATGTTGAGTGTCTAAATGTTGAAGTGCTTAAAATAATTCCTATACCTATAGCACCTTCCCATGTTTCAATTAGATTACTAAATCCAACCCCCATTGTAGAAGTTGAAAATGGAATTGAGGAGAAATGTCCCAAATTATTAACATGTGTACCACTCATATTGCTAAATGGAACTTGTTGTCCTATAGGATTCACATTAATATTTGATGAAAAATATTGAGACACTTGGCTTTGTCCATCATCTAATCCTATATGAGGTATCTCAAAGTGGGATTTCATTGGTTTAAAGAGAGGATTACCAAATGGTACTAAATTACACCACTATAATTTTGTGGACTCTTCTTCTTTTTGAAAAGTTTATGGTGTGTTGATTGGCAACTTGGTTTTAAATTTTCATTTACTATTTTGAGTTGCTTGTGATTTCTTAAGTTTATTTTTGTTTAAAGTAGGGGACTCTAGAGGCTTGTTTCCTTATAATTTTTTAATTCTCCATCTCTCAAAGAGATAGAGCTTCCTGCAATATCCCTCTTATATCTATTAGTAATTGTTCTTCTCAGTTGGGTTCTTGTAGGTCTTGATGTTACTTTATCTTGTTTATGTTTCGTTCCTATTATTCAATTAACTTAATAAGGATGAAAAAGATTAAAGTAAACAATAAACCTAAAGACCACACCCCAAATTCATTCAAATACAAATCAAAAGAGAACTAGATATTTAACAATTCTTATAGTTGTTCCTAATTGATTCTTTTTAAAAAACATGTAAATAAATATTTTAAATGTAATAGAATAATTAAAATAGAAAACCTTAGATTTTGATAGATTTCAAAGAAAATAAATTTTCTTTGTTTTTTTTAACCATGAAATCTATTCTAATGATTTGAGTACTTACCTGGATCTTCTAGATACTACTTGATGATGTTCCCTCTATTATGAACCTAGAAATGTAAATGTCTTTGTGTGTTTCCTTACCCTATGCAAAAGGAATATGGTCTAACTTTTATCTAAATCTGATAAATCTTGTAGTTGGAAGAAAAATTTTTGCTCAAAGATATTTAGATTTAAACTTGTAGATTTGCAATTTCAAATAAATATTTCTAAATCCAAATTTCTAGATCTAAGCTTAAACAGAATTTTTAAATTTTATTTTTTAGATTTAAAATTTCATATCCAAAATTTCCAAATCTAAGCTTCTAAATCTAATTTCTCATATTTAAATTTTTAGATCAAAAATTTTAGATATAATGTATCAGATCTAATTTTTCAAATTTAAAATTTCAAGATTTGAATCTAAAATTTTCAAATCTGATTTTTCAAAGAAACTATTCTAAAAATAAAACCATTATAGCAAATAAAAACTAAGAAAAAAAAAACAAAAGAATTATGGAGTGTAAACCCTTATTCCAAGTAGTTGAAAACCACTTACCTCCCTAGCAACGATGCCAAAATGATGAGCTCTTCTATAAATGGATCGATTATGTTGTTGGTTCATCACCTCATTTATGACTTCCTCGAGTGGCATACTTGTAGAGGTAAGCCGGTAAACTCAAGAGTTTATTGCTACTTCCCTTGACATCCCAACTTCTACCTCAATCAATATCTGTCACTTATCAATCATTGGTTCATCCACATAACATGATTGCTCTCTAACATAAAGAAAAAATATGCAAAGACTCCAACTTCTCTTTTATTAAAATGAAATGATATTTGTACAAATTTATAACATTAACACATACAAAGATAATGAGAAAACGTCCTCACATGGATGAGACCTCTTACCTCACTCTAGCATTAAGAAATAATTCCCAACTCTACTTATACTAGCTTAGTTATATATTTATAATATATATCTATAAATTGGCCAAAAGAATATTAGTAGTTTACAAGTAAAAAGTTCTTTGAGTAAAAAATTTCACGACTTCTAGACAAAGAACAAGATTAAAAAAACCCACATGTTCATACCTTCTGGATGAAGAAAAAGAGTTCTGTACCTTATTTTTTCTAAGGATGGGTTTTCTAAAAAAAAAATTTCATCAATTAGTGTATGCTCTCACCCTTGGCCAAATTTGTTGTTTTTGATATATAATACAAATGTAATGCCTGTTGTTTATTTGCTACCAACATCTATACATGCTTTCTCCAATGTCATTCCCTATGATTTATGTATCGTTAAAGCCCATGCTAATCTAAGTGGTAGTTGGCAAGATCCTCCACGTATGATTGGTGGAATGGGTACTTGTCGAGGATGTTCATTATCATATGGTACTCCAATATAGGAGTCAAACTCAATGATAACATACAATGACAACTATGGAGGTTGACAGTGTGGACTATATATTATTTTCTTAGTGACTCCCAATGCACCATTAACCAATCCTACTTTTGGCCATAGATTAACAGTGAGCATAACCCTTGCATCCTCACAAATGAACATTACTTGGTCCAATTCTCTTTTTGAATCATCTAAAAATTTCACACCATTTGTCTTTCTATCTACTATGCACCGTGCAACTGGCTTATGCATTTTGAGCAATATTTTTTCATTATGCATATGCACTTTATCCTTTGTATCAAACAAATGCACAGAATCCTCAAATCTATCTTACCGATCCGATGTTGATGGAAGTTGCATTCTCAAGCTTAAAAATTCATAATCCTTATCAGTCATCTTTCCTTCTCGTATATTCATCAAAACTTCTCTAAATCTTTGTTGTTGTGAATCATCACCCCTTTGTCGATACACAGCATCCAAGGTTACAAATTTATTGAATGCCAACCACAAATTCTTCACATGCATCTGAGATGATAAGTACGGTATAACATCTTTAACAGGTGGAAGCTGTGCAAGATCTCCAATGAGCATCATAGATCTACCACCAAAGTTATCTAAACGATTATCTGGAAATATTTCCTTAAGCCTTCGATCAATGCTACTAAGCAATTTTCCACCTATGAAACTCATTTCATCTATAATAATATACTTCAAGTATTTGTATTTATTTTTCAACAATGAAAAAGTTGATGCAGCCAATTGTTTGTAATGTCTAATTCCAATCTTCAATGTAGAATGTACTGTAGTTGCATTAATATTATACCTTGGAACACCAATAGGGATGAGCACCAATAAGCCATTCTTTCCTGATGAGCAAGTTTGACTAAATTCTTTACGAATCGTATCAATGAGATACGATTTTCCTATGCCTACTATACCTTGAATAATCATCAATAGAGGAGAAACTTCATCCATTTCGAATTGTTGCATATATAGATGGCCAGTGATAATCTTGTAGCATTTCTTCTATTGAACTCCTAGAGAAGATATGTCCACCTTATTGTCATTATTTCTTGAATATGTTATTATCCCATGTGATCTATGATCATGAACAAAATATGTAGCAATCTTTGCAACATCCTCTCCAGGATAGCTGGCTGACCATTCGTTCTTTCTATCTCAATTTCTTAATCCAAGCATTTCGAGTTCACTTCATTGAAAATGAGCTGATGTAAGTAGGTGTCGATTTAGTACTTCAAAATCATATTCAATACCATCCTATCTTTCCAGAATAATATCTGTATATTGCTTCTCTTCCTCGCAAGCATGTTCAAACTTTTCATCAAATGTCTCCTCTTCCAATTCATAGATGTGTTGAACAAAAATCCATTTTCATTCAATTTTTTCATCATTTCTTCTCAAATCATATTTGACATCTCTAAAAGGATAGTGTAGTAATAGTTGTGCCCAACAGTAATCTATCCATTTCTCCTCTCCTACTCTTGGAGCTACTCTAAATTTTGGAAATGTTCTTATAATAACTGGTCATAGTCAAGGCTTCCACACTAGTAGCTCTCTCTTCTTCCAGATAAAGGTAAAATATTTCATAGCATTCAACAATGAAACTTCTTTCCATTTCTAGTGGTCTCTTTTGATATGCATTGATAAGGGATGTATATGGTTTTAGTTCCTCATCTCCATCTAGATCTAGTATAACTCTTCTATACATATCTCTAGACACATTTATACTATCAAATAGTCAACTGCATTCAACTAATGGAAGTTCATATAGCATATGACAAACCTCCATGGCACCTATGTCTCTATCAGGTGCAACATCCATCATGAGTCTTTTGTATGTAGTCATTGTGTTTTCTTCAAGGTTTCGAGATTCAGCAATACGAAGTAATAAATCATGAAAGAATCTTGACTTCTTTTTAGATTTTGCTACATATTTTGCAATATATTTAATAACAACATATTTGTCAAGGACTAGTTGAAAGTCTATATTTTCTCTCCATGTTTGAACGATCATTCTATTATGAACATTCAACCTTGGATCATTTTAATGTGGTTCATATGTAACATGATTTTTTTTTATCTTGAAAGAGATCTTATTGAGCTCACAATGGCCATGGAGCATTATACCTAAGGTAATAAATTGAATTTATAAAATTATTTTCCTAGATCCCATACATTCATGATGAAAATAAGAATCTAGGTATTCAGAGAAATATAATTGTACCTACAAACTTGCATATGATTTCGGATTCTTGAACATGCTCCTCTCTTAAATTGTGTGTCACTGAACTGAATTTAAGAGCTCATCATAATCAATGTCAAGATCCATGAATTGTAGCTTTTGACTTTGAATTTCGCATGGATGCTTGGGATTATTAACATGTTGCATCTACAAATGAAAGATTTGTATAATTTTTATAATGGTTTTTTCAAATAACCTAAATAATTTTTTAACATTTAAAATATATATTTAGAAATTCTAAAAAACTTACATCATTGGATATTCCATCTTGATTGAATCTACTATTCCATGCATTTGTTATTGCATCAAAAAACTCTCTCATCTTTCTAACTACTTCTGGGTCATTTCAATCAAGTTCTTCTATGTTTGGAGATCCCTTGATCCAAAGAAAGCCATGGACATGTGGTAATCCCCTATGTTGCCATTCATATCTTGTCCAGTAATCAACCACATCAAATTCTTGAAATAAAATCATTTCTCGAAATGTCTTATGTCAAAGATGCATAAACTCAACAACTATATGTGGGTTCTCAATAATATTTTTCATTTTTCAGTCTCTTATCTTAGAAACATTTTTTAAGGGTTCTGTAGGCATTACCTTATGTAGATCTAGCTAATAAAGATCTGCTACACTTAGAGTAAAAAAAATATTTGGTGCACCCAACTCATTTATCAAATCAAACAACTGCACTTTGCATTTTCTCCAGTACGAAGGCGTTTCTCATATCGTTGTTCCAAATCTCATCAAATTATCAACAAAATTATCTGATCATGCATTTTATAGTCCTTCACTTAATTCTTGGATTGTTAATGGTGCTTCTATAATATTTTTTTTTTTTTGAAGAATACTGATGTTGATTTCAGTGCACGATGTCTTGTTATCATGTTATAAATGTGGTATCTAAAAATGAAAATAAAATTCCTATGTAATTAGTTCATAAGATGTCAAAAACATGAATGCTATTTAGCAATGTAAATGTAATTAATTTCTGATACCTAAATCTTTTATGACACCCAAATCTTCCATCCTTATATCAAAGTAGATGTCTAGCATATTCATGTAACATGACATCCTTGGACCTTCTTGTAAGGAAGTCACATTTTCCAAGTGAAAACAACATTGAAAATGACATTGGAAGCATTCCAACTGTGTTGAACTCATTGATGGATGACTCTAAAAGTGTTGGCCATTGTGCATAATCTAAACTTTCAACAATTGGATTTTCTAATCAAGCTCTTACCATATCAAGTTCTTTCCCTAGAAGAACTGGACGTGATGCTACTGATGATGTGTGTCTAATAATATTTTCCTCCTTTAGATCAACCAAAGGACCATAAAACTATAATCTCATCTCACCATCCTCCTTAGACAATTTAATATAATGAATCCTTTCAAAAACATTAACATCTCTTGTATCACTAACATCATTCAAAGCATGCTCATATATTTCTACATCCTGATAGAATGGATCATTCTGTTCTTATACAGTAAGGCAACATACACATACTTTTTATTTACAACAAAGTTATAGGTTGTTCTAATTTGATCAACTCATCTTAGTATCACCATTGGAATTTCATGAATCCTCAAAGGTAGCCTAGTTGCAATTTCAGATACATCTTGCATAAAACTGATGGTATGTCCTTTATATTGTAATTGACCTCCAATAGCATGCGTAACTTGTAAAATAAGATTAATTTGTGATATAATCAATTCTTCAACTTCTGATAGTTCTAATAAGATTATTGGATGGGGTTCTAGATCCATATTATTATCAATAGAAAAACACTTAATCTCTTCACCATCATGATTCAAGATCCCCATTACTTTCTCATTTATACACTTTGCACATGTTGGACCAAATCTTTGTACAGGTTTTCTTAACATACTTAAAAAACTTTCATTGCAAATACCACATGATCGAGGAACACTAAACTTATCAAACTCACTTGAAAATCTTGTTATTGCATGCATGATTTGTGTATTTACTTATGAAGATTTGGATAAGATACTGATTGTTCATATGTTCAGAAGATATTTGTTGATGTTCCATTCGCAATCTTGGTTGAGCTTATTCCTAATCAAGTCTTCCAACTAAATCTAACATTTCTACCACTTCTGCTTGTCTTTTTTGTTGTCTAAAATGTTCTTGTCTTTCACGCCCTTGTGCACATTTTCGTTCTATAGTAACAAGCTCTACAAGATTTATAAGTAATTCATCTTTGACCATCAAATCATTATTATTTGAATACATTTGACCAAATCCATGATCATGATCACGTCCATGACCATGACCACAACCACATCCATGACCACGACCACATCCATGACCACGACCATGACCATGTCCTATATGTGAAATAACATCTTGATGCAATTGTCGTTGATGAACATTTTCATCAATAGGAATGACTGCTAAGTGATTTTTGTGTTCATCTATGCATTCTTATCCTTCTCCTTATCCATGTCCATGACCTCTTTCTCGTCATTGTTTGTGATCCCTTCCATTCTATGAAATATTACTATACAAAGTGACCTAATATATTTAGCTTTATTAAATCAGACATTAAATGAATTTCATCTAAAACAAAAATAAAATTTCATCTGCAAACCTCACTTCCTCCCGCTTGTTGTTGTTGCATTTCTGCTCGATGAATTCTTTTATGTAAGCGATCTTGTTCCATTCTTTGCAACTCCAATGAATCTCCCCCTTCCCAAGCTTCTCTTCTTCAATCTCTGAGACGTTGTTGTCTCGCTCGGTTTAACTCACGCTCTCTATCACCTAGCATGATCTATATTTATAGGAATGAGAATCACACAACCTTTCTAAACGTATTATGCAAACTTTCTAAATGTAATAACCTTTCATAACATGTTAGCATTAGTCAGCATTATGGACAAAGTTGGCATTACCAAAATATGACTAGTAATGGCCTCTCAGGAAAGTCAACGTTAGTCAGCGTTATGGACAAAGTTGGCATTACTGAAATATGACTGGTAATGGCCTCTCAGCCAAACAAATGAAATAAGAAAAACAATATAAGAATATAAATAGAGGTGGAAAAAATCAGCAATTGCCTTAAGGGAATGAGCAATTGTGTAGTAGGAAAACATAAATATTAGACTACCCTCCTCAAGTATTAGGAAGAACAAAGCCAAACACATCAATTTATATGAACTATGGATATATTTAATGGAGAGACAAGGATCATCAATGGGCCTTAAATGTCTTAACCTACTAGGTAGGTGGCTCCCAAGGTGTCCTTGTTAAATTTCACCTTCAAACTTCACATGCTAGTGGTAGGTGCAAACCATTTCTTCCTATATGGTTGATTTGACAGGTGCTCTTCATGGCCAACATTGACTGACCATAACTTTCATGTCTAAAATCTATTTTACACATACCATTGATTAAGATTGGTTAATTTGAACATTCTAGACATTATGGTGTAGTTAAATTTTTCATTTGATATCATTTAATCCTAGTTTTTTATCCTACAAAATAAGATATACAAAAATATTATTAATGAGATAGACCATAATATAGATGGTAACAATTAACTAAAATATACTTGCCAGTGATTTAATATAAAGTAAAATAAACATTATTTATTAAGAAATGTTACTAATTTAGATGCTCATCAGAGAGCTTATGTAAGAAAAGAGCATGTGTAACGAAATTGAGTGAGAGGCCAGGGAGAGCACTTAAGAGAGATTGAAGAAATCTTGTATAAGTATCATGTCTTGAGCTTGGGCTCCATGGTGAGCTATTGAGGATTGAGAGGGGATAAGTGTGGCCTCTAAGATCCTTGGAAGAGTTGTTAGTTGAGCTTGGCTAATCATATTTTATGTGTTTCTATGTATTTTGAGAATTTTCTTAATATAAAGGAGATTTTCTCCATTTCATTGTGTTGTTCTTATTTTCTAAACTATATTTGCTTTGAAGTTGTGGATTGGATCCTATTGGGATCTATTGAGGTGCACACCCTTGCAGCAATTTGACATGTATTTTAAGAGTTCATCTACCCTTATGCATGCAAGAGTAGTGTTGAAGAATCTAAGGTCTTATGTTAGCTATTAAACATGTCTTCAGTATACCTAGTCATAGACAAAATCATACAAGAGAGAGGTTACTTGGTATTCCAACCCACCAACATACATTAAATATGTACTTCATGTTTTCTAAACATATGGGTGTTCACTACATGATGCCTTGCATTTTCCCAAGGATGGGATGAGTCAACTTTGTGTTGGATGCTTATGTCATTGATTTAGCAATTTTATTATTCTCATGGATAGTTGTCACCATAGTCCATGAACTAGGGTTAATCCTCATGATATCATCACACTAAAGATGTGTCCCCTTAGATGAGTTAACTATGAGCATATCCTTATCACATTTATTTGAGTAGAAGTTAAAAACCCATAATGACAATGTCAAAGCCTTGTAGTAAAATTTTTTTTTGTGATATAGGCCCTTTGTGCTCACAATGAGGAAATTAGGCATTTTCATTTTCATTTCCATTATTAATATTAAAAATTTTAGTATTTATTAATGAATCTCACATAAAATTAAAACTACTATAATTAACATTTTAAAATCTAAGTATCTCTATAAAAGTTGAAAATCCATCGCTAAAAATACAAAGCCTAATACAAAATCTAAGGTACGTGCAAATTGACCAAAACATTTTAAAAAATTAAAATAAGAAAAAGAAATAAAGCAATTCCAGTGACACACACTCATAATTCTTCATGAATCAAGCAATTCTAGCAATAGTTTATGCATTGTGTTGCATCGTAATAGTTTATGTACTCCAAATTGTAATTCTACCAAAATTCAAATGACATCATTTGTTATTGCTCAATAGTTTATGCACTTCAACTCTATGCTATAGTCAATTATCCACACTACACAACCATAATTTAAACACATATTAGAAATTTTGGTGATAGTGCTTATGCTATGATGCTTGTGATGTGGGGATGGTGCTTGTGGTAGTGGATTCCTAGCATTGTGGTGGTATTCCTGTTCATCCTCCTCTTTATGCACAAGTATGAATTCTCCTCTAAATTCATACCAAGGTTTAAGTTTTGTTTTTCAATTTGCAAATTGCAATCAATTTTTCTCCAAATTTTTGTGTTATTTTTTGATTTGACAGGAATTTAGGGTCTTTCTTTTCACAAAGTTATAAAAATTAAAATGTTTATTCAGGATGCTAAATTTAATAATAAAATCATGGAATCCACAAATGAAGAAATTTATGGCGTTTTAAAGATGCCCTACATAGGCAAGGGTTTTTGCAAGACCTACACAAACACTAAGCTTCTTCATAAAAAATTTCTCCATGCCCATCTAAGAATGATAGATAAAATTAGAAAAAACAATAGGACCAAAGAAGACATAGGTATGTGGCTTATTGCATAGCTACAAAGAAGACTATCACCCAAAGAAACTAATAATCTTTAACTTCTATCTCTTCATTGCCCAAAAGAAAATAGCAACATGCTATGAAAATAATGTGAAAAATTATAAATTATAATTTGAGGATTGTAATTTGAAAATAATGTAAGCTGTGAAGTTCACCACATAGAATGAGGAAATTTAGTTCTTGTTGATATGAGAAGGGAATAAGTCAATGTGTTTTGGAGTTTAAGGCTCATATGGACATTTTTGTTCCTATGAAAAAAGATATGGCTAGGAAAACTATCCACCCCATGTTTTTAACATCATAGCAACTAGCATAAAAATTAGTGATTGCATTTAAGCTTTTTAGCATTATTGTTGTTACTTCTTTCTTACATGGTGTAAAGCGTATATAGGGTATATTTAATTTATCCTATTTCTGATTAATTAAGCTTGTTAAACATGATTGAAATAATATAAAAATTTCATTGTAGAACTCATAGAAAGTTCCAAGATAAATATCCTTAGAACATTTATCTCTTCCAATCCTTTCCTGTCATCTTCCTTGGTAGTGATGCTTGTTTCTTGCACCATGAATTGTCCCACGAATGGGCTACATACTTGCAATTAAATAGAGTAATTTTCTTTAATATCAAGTTGTCTCCACATATTCATAGATCATCTTTGCACCAATCTTATACTGAAATGATTGAATACTTCTTTTGAAACTTGAATTACATCTTAAAGATTTTCTAGAGTTAAATGGGGATCAAAGAGAATTAAAGTAACTTGAATGAGATAAATCAAATGATGAGTTTAATTAAAATTAGGACTCACATAGGTTGTGTAGTTATATAAAAAAAATTTATATAATTACTCTATGTAAATTAATTTTGGTTGTTATTATCAAGAAACGGTCTATTGACTTGTTAATTTGCATGATTTTGATAAACTAGAGTACCAATTAATATATATGTTTAAATATTATTATTTCACATTAATTTGGTGTACTTTGTATAAACTAAACTACTTATTGATATATATTTTGATGTTATTATTCCACATTTATTTCATATACTTTGTATAAATTAAATAATCAATTGATATATATGTTTTGATGTTGTTATTTCAGAGTAATATTTCATCTTCTACTATCTACCCTTTATAGGATTCCTTTCCTTGTCATTCATTTTGACCTCTACAGACATGGTAAGTTCATTTCATGTTGCATTATCCTTGTTCCACATTATCTATCATGATAATTTACATATTCATTATTGATTTCATAATATCTATTTGTCAATGTCCTATGTCGCACTCTCTATAATGATATTTTACATAATTTATAAAGATTTTATTGATTTCCAAATTACTTTACATAGTTTTTATGATCTATTTATCATTGTTCTATGACTTATTATCTATTTTTCTAAATTAGATTGAAATTGCCTAGGTATCATAATGTTTTGGTATTACAAAATTAAAATCAATTATGAAAAGGATAGGAAAAATAATATCTACTATGCAATTCAATTAGTTGAAACATTTCATATTAGATAATTTAAAAATAATCATTAATAAAAGTGTTTGGAAATTAATAGCCTTTATCAAATTAAATTAGTTAAATAAATTCCTATGAAATGATATAATCAAGTATGAACAAGTTTGGATAAAAATAGGATCTATCTAATTTAAACTATAGAAACTGTTTTAATCATATAATTTATGAACATCAAAATATATTCACTTTGTACTTTAAGAAACTATAAAATAAATTCATTCAACTTATTTGCATGTTTCAATTCATACCTATATAAGACACACAGAACATGTATCAATAAGGGTTGCTCAGCCAAGCCACCCATCAATTTTTTCTAAATTTTTCTCCAAGGTTTAGTTTCGTGGTTCTAAAATATAATCTATAGGTTATATTAAGGATTGCTTGCTTGAGAAATCTCAAAAACAAATATAAACTACATTCAAATATTGTATTGTAGTATACACAAATGAGAAAGCTTCACATATAGTGATTGTTTTCATAAGTTTTGTGAATTTTAATAGTGTTATTACAAATTAATATAATATTTCCAATAATATTCTATAACATAAATTCTCATTCATTAAATTCTTGTAGTTCATAAATAAAATGAACTAACTATCTAAAGGGTTTCTTATCCAAGCAACCTTTAAAAACAAAGAGAAAGTAACTTCATGTATAGAATCAATTTGAAAAAATATAGTATTAGTAGGATGCATGGACAAGTAGCCTCTAAATATAGTGATTTCTTTTAGAATTTTTGTAAATTGCAATAGTAATAGTACAAATTAATTTAATATCTCTAATAAGATTCTATAACATGAATCCTCATTCATTAAATTCTTGTCATTCATAACTACAATGAACAAGCTATCTAAAGGGTTACCCATTCAAACAACCTCAAGAAAACAAAGAGAAAATAAATCCATGTATAGAATCACTCTGAGAAAGTATAGTATTTGTAGGATGCATGAATAGGAAACCTCCACATATAGTTATTGTTTTTATAATTTTTGTGAATTTCAATAGTGATAGTACAGATTAATATAATATCTCCAATAAGATTATATAACATGAATCCTCATTCGTTAAGTTTTTACAGGTCATAAACATAATTAACTAGCTACCTGAGTGTTGCTTGTCTAAGAAACATAAAAAAACAAAGAGAAAGTGAATCCATGTATAGAATCACTCCAAGAAAGTATGGTATTTGTAGGATGCATAGAAAAGAAACTTCAAAATATAGTGATTTTTTTTTAGAATTTTCATGAATTTAAATAGTGATAGTTCAAATTAATATAATAGCTCCAATAAGATTCTATAACATGAATCCTCGTTCATTAAATTTTTGCAGTTCAAAATTGGCTATTTGAAGGGTTACATGTCTCAGCAACCTAACAAAATAAACAAAAAGTGAATCCAATTATAGAACCATTCTAAGAAAGTATGGTATTTGCAGGATGCATGGATGGGCAAGCTCCACATATAATGATTATTCTGACAATTTTAGTAATTTTTAAGAGTGATATCCTAAACACATCAAATATTTCCAATATCAACATAGTCCATAATGACAATGAACAAGCTATCCATCTTGCTCAATTGAGAAATCATAAAAAATCAAGATAATACCAATATCACTTCAAAATAGTATGTATATTTTACACGACATAGAGACATTGAAGAAGAAGAAATTTCCCTAAGGATTCTTGGTCATGCATGTTACTTGATGTAGGTTTCTCAATCATGCATGTTACAAATTCATTTACTTTCAATAATGATCAAAATTATGTCTTATATCCTAATGGGTTACCCAATCATAAATGTTATGAGATCTAGTGAATTCAATAATCCAAATTAAACATCCATCACAGTATTGTGGTGTCTTATTTCCTAAAGGATTGGCCAATCATGCATGTTATGATATAGTTATGTTGTATCATGTCTATCCTATACTTTTAGTAGGTTTTCCCTTTAGTGCACATTACAATAATAGTTTTGTAGGTTGCCTGATTGAGCATGTCATGCAATAGTTATGTTGGATACTTAACATACGTTGCTAGATTGTGCATGTTATGAAATGTTTTGTTCTCAATGATCTTGTTTAAACATCCATATCATTGAACTTACATCCTATCGACTAACAAGTTTCACAATCATGCATGTGGGTTGCTCGATTATGCATGTCATGAAATCTTTTACTTTCAATGGTTATAAAACTTACATCTTATATCCTAACGGATTACCAAATATTTTATGTTATGAAATAGTTATGTTTTCCTAGGCCTAACATTTCCAATTAATAGGATTTCCTATTGTGCATGTCTTGAGACTATTTAGATTTCCTATCATGCATGTCTTAAAACATGTTATGTTCTATCGTATCATTGTTAGTCTCTCATCTCATTCATTAATACCAGTTACCTACTGTAGCTTTCCCTATCATGCATGTTATGACATTTATTATATTTAATGATCTAGACTAAACATTCATTGCATTACCATTGTGTCTTATTTCTTAAAGGGTTGACCAATCATCCATGTTATGATATAGTTATGGTGTATCATGTATATCCTATATCTTTAATGGGTTTTCCCTTTAGTGCATGTTATGACAAAAGTTTTGTGGGTTACATGATCTTGCATGTTATGTAATAATTATGTTGGATACTTAATGTAGGCTGCATAATTGGGTATTTTATGAAATATTTTTTTTCTCAATGATCCTATTTGAACATTCATATCATCAAATAACCATTCTATCTTATTTTCAAATGAGTTGCCTAATCATGCATGTTATGAAATAGTTATTTTGAACCATATCAATTATGGACTTTCATAGCATCTATTTTTTCAAGGTACTCAATCATGCAAGTTATGAAATATTTTTCCCTCAATGTTTCCATTTGAACATCCATATAATCTCATAACCATTTTGTTTTGTTTTCTAACGGGTTATCCAATCGTGCATGTTATAATATGGGTAATGATACTGAAATAGTTTGCTTTTCTTCGTTTTCTTCATTATAGGATCATATTGGAAAAATTATAAAGATATCAAATACTGAAATGAATCTAGCTAAATTATGGTACATGTTAGTAATAAAACTAGAATGGTGACATGAGGATGTACATATATTTATAAAACAAATGGACAATCATTCATACAAGGATCCTAGAATTTTGGTGGTTGCAACTATCAAAAGCCATAGAATAATTTATATTCAATTGGAAATACTTGTGTCACCTACCAAAACAATACTACATGATGAACACTTTATTCTTGGAACTATTGACATAGAGAAAACAAAGTCAAGTGCCTTCATAAGAAAATATGACACAAAAAAGATTGACTTAGACATTTTTAAGAAAAAGATTGTTGCTTATGTCAAAATATTTCTATAGCAAAGAAGGGTTATGAAAATATCATCAATTATTCTGTACAAGTGTAATCATATGAATCATGCAATGAGCTTTGGCTCATACATCATCTAATAACTCTTTCTCTTTATCTTTCTATTACTGCTAAAGGATCTCCAACAATCACTTTATTTAGAGTAAACAAGTCAAAGAATCATAGCAAGAAAGTAGCTAGAATTGTAAACAAGGGTATCAAGATGATGAAGAAAAAAAGAGAATATTTTCATCCAAATTTTGAGACATGCTACCAAATTAAAATAATCGATGCAATCAAGCTCTTGACAAGTTTAGAATTAGAGCAATGAGCATGAACTATGTTGAGAAACTTCTCATGTCAATGACAAAGAATCTTACATATGCCTATTATACAAGACTTCTACTGGTAAAAATTTTACACCCTCATATAAATTTAAGATCCATTGGGAGGACCTCCAATTCTAAATTCTAGATGGACAACATTTGATTCAAGCTACAAAGATACTTCTTGATAGAGATGGTGTTGAGATTTTGGTGAAGAATCTCTACAGAGTTCATCATGCCAAGCTTTAAAAGGCTAACACTAGTTTCCATGATCACAAAAATTTGTCATTCTCATAATTAGGTTTAGGGCATGATACATAATCCTTCCTATGTGAAGATGTTGAGGCATGCTAGAAGCTATCTCTATCAAAACAATATTAGAAAATTATCTTCTAATGGAATTTCAAAAGAACTAGAGCTAATCTATGATAGCCTAAAACTTATATTCAAGTAAGTTACTTATGTTTGATTCCTAGAGTAATTCATTTAATATATCACATGTTACAACATTAACATTTTCTATATCAAATTTATTATATGTTGTTAGTATACCAACATTCAAGACTCTTTAGGAAAGAAAATTTTTTTTCTCAAATTTGATGATGCTCTCTTTATAATGCTAAATCATGATTTCCTCCCATGAAAATTTTGAGAATAATCATAAGTATTTGAGTGTCAATCTATTTGCCCACTACAAGATCTTAGGCAACATGAAATTGAGATATGTACTAATATGTTACTCAATACATAGATGTGTTTCAAGCATTTCAAGGGAAATGAGGGGTTAGGAAAATCAATAATTAATAGAATGACCACACTAGAGTAAAAATATGATTAGATGAAGCATTTACATTCCTTAAAGCTTACTCTAATTTAATTCTTCATCAATAAAGACACATCTATTAAGTGGTGCAAAAACATTAATGTAGATAACATCTGTAACAGGTATTGAATTATAATTTATTATCTTATACTTTGGTTCTTATTAAGTTTGACAATATATTAATGTGCACTATACCTTTCAATTGTATATACAAAATTGATAATTACATGTTCCTAAGCTTGCATGGAAATGTTAAGTTCACAAAATGGGACTTAACAATCAAGCCTTTCATTTAATCAATTTTGCATGGACACTTGAAATTTCTTGATTATGGATACAACCACCTAACTAGTTGAAGATGTTTTTTGTTATAGGCAAAACTCAAAGCTCATAGATCTTATATTTCTCAAATATGAAAAGGAATTCTCTTCTATCGGGAAATCAGTAGTTTTCTATTTACTTGATTTTGGGAATATAACTATTAAGGACTCTTTTTTTATTTTTAAAAAATTTATTTAACTCAGTACAAAGGAACAATATCATGTTCTTTAGGGTAGTTATTAATATTTAAGATGAAAACTATCATTTATTTAGAAACTTTATTAAGAACTATAAGAAGTGTATATACAATAGCATATCATGTAAAAACTTTAAGAATTATCACTACAAGAATTAGAACATGTACATTTTTCTTTACTACTTCACCACAATAGAAACTGTAGATATACCATACGCATTCCAAAAAGGTGACTCACATGTAACTGAGATTCACACAATTAATGTTAAGTCAATTAAAGATATTCTTCTAGATGAATCCATTTTAGAAGACATTGAGTAAAACTCTTGCAAGTCAACTTTCTTCTAAAACAAGATATTGGACTCCATTCTGATAAAAGACAAGGCTATTACCAAGGGTGTCTCTTACATAGTATCATTGTTCTATTGGAATAATTTGTTAAAGGATTTGTGTTTATACAGTGACATAGGTGTCATCTTTGTTCACAAAGACAATCTTCATTTCTTTCCATGTGATGAGTCATGAATTGTTGGCTACAATATCGCACCCATGATATCGCGTATGCAATATCGCAGCCTGTCTCCTCATCTATAAATAAGAGGAAGGAAGATTTCGTAAAGAGTCTTCTTTTTGAAAGTTGGAAGTTTTTAGTTTTTAGTTTTTACTAGTTTTCCTCTCAACCCTTTTCTCCCAGTGCATGCCCATAGTGTGATGATTGTAATTGTATAGCATCCTTATTCGAGTGTGACGTACTTGGACATGCACATGATCGACAATAAAGATCGAGATTACTTCATCATTGCAACATCCACTTAGCTTAATTATTTAATTTTTATTGTTATTTATTGCTATTTATTACTTTCTTAGTTAATATCTCTCTACCCTTATCTCCTAGTAACGCGGAATGAGTATGAATTAATTACGGGCATTTAAGTGTGACTACTTGGTAACCTAGTAGCATACCTAGGCCATGCACTTGGTAATCCCAGTGGTAGTCATGCACGAGGTCCAAGATGTGTACGGATGATTAAGGAACAAATGCTCATCGTACTTAGGCTAGTTTAGATTCTCTCTCACTCTCTCTCTCTCCTAATTTAGTTGATATTATTTTCCATCATCCCAGGAGTAGCATTAGTGTAGGAACACATCATACACCTCACTCTAGACTAAACCATACATGACAAAGCTAATACTAGTCTAGGTGGAAAGATTGCAAACTGCGATCTATGAGTAACTGTCTAGATACCACAACTAGTCTATCTACTAAGTTCAACCGGATCGTGTGTGAAACGCTCGTATTCGTATGGTTGAGTGTAGGGGTACCTCACCACTCGTCATCATGGATTGAAATAGTAGAAATATGGAAAGCAATAGATGATGCCCCTTACAATATAAAATTGGCAAAAAATAGTGCATATGTATTTTAGATATTAAAGATGCTTATAAGGATATAATAATATATTTGAAAGGTACGTCTACTAAAATGGTGAGCAAGACTATTAGCATATTTTTTGTAACATTTTTATTATTATATTCTATCAAAATTATTTTATTACTACTAACCTTACGAGAATAACTAAGATACTTATGTTTTGGATGACAATGATGATCAAAATCAAGAGGAAGAAACAAAAGAAGATAAGGTTTAAAAACATGTTAAATTCAAAATTCATTCCTTTGAACTGTTCTTCTACATTTTTTGGCAGTAGTCTTTAATATATCTATTTAGATTGGAAATGTAGGGTGCTAAGGGTAAACAAAATGAATCAAAAAATTTTGATATGAATGATGATAGTGAATCTGATGATGAGAATATAGAAACAAATGAATATTTGGTTAATATATATGTTCATTGAGATACTTTTATTAGTTTTTGATATGAATTTAAAAATTTAGCCTTATGATTAATCTTTACTATTTTAACTAGGAGACACAGGAGATGTCTAATTTTTTTAAAAGAATTAACTGAAGCATAGCATGTGAAGGTTCTAATAGTAAGCATAAGGTAACTAAGATTTCATTAATTGATTTTTATAAGGATTCATTTTATTACCAAAAATTTTTATGAAATGGTTTTATTCTACAGGGGAAAAGTCCACCAACATTGAAGGTACCAAAAACAGTTAGTGATAAGGCCTCCAAGAAATTAAAAATGAAACATTGATATATTGTTTGGAATACATTTCTTGTTTGATAATTTTATATAAAAATTTTTGTAGGTTTAAAACAATGAGAGTGAGAGTTCAACAAAAGATCTAAATAAAAAAAGTATGATCTTGTATTTATTTTACCTTAATAACTAATTATGATCTTGTATTTATTATACCTTAATAACTATCATTCCCTAATGCATTTTATTCATTGAAAGGATTAAATTATATGACTATGATAAAGTAACTCTACATAAGCATTGCATACCATAATGATCTTCATGTTAAATCATTTCATAATAAACATTATATTAAGATTAATCCAAAATGTCTAACATGTTTTCTTTAATTAGTTGCATTAAATAAACCAAATGATCATATCAATTTTAAGTGTCCACCTTCTATGTTAATTGGTTTTTATAATTTAAATGAGTTTAAAGAAATACATCAAAGAGGAAATGAGGAAAAAGTTTACGATTCAATGTTTCTACCAAAATACTATGATAAAGTTCTAGTTTCCATAGAATGCAATGTTAAAAGATTTATCATTTTTGAGATTGAAAAAAAAATATATAGAGAACACAATATTGAGATACTATTTCAAACAATTGTAATCAATTTCAGAATTTCATTCACTATATTATTTTTTTGATTCATCATTATTATCTTAGTTGTATAGAAGATGGATGTTAAGATAGTCCCATCTCTTAGCTTTAAGTTTCATCTTCTATATCTTATGTTAAATGGATGTTAAGATTTTCTAATGAATGTATTGTGAATAATTATAGATATAATTGAGAAATTACAATGAAGAAAAGCAATGATAATGGACTTAAATAGTATGCTTGTAAATAATGTTCATTACTCAAATGTGAAAGAATTGAGGATGCATGCTAGAACTTTCCATGTCATGCTAAGAAAAAGGTATTACTTTATTTGAACAGGTGTTCATGAGTTCCTTCTAGATTGATAAAAGAAGGTATCAAATATGCATTTTTGACATCAGCTAAATTTCCCAATGTTGAAAAAAAAAATTTCTTATCAAAGATCTAAATACCAAACCAAAATTCACTTGGTATCAAGCACAATGTAAAAAGCATTACCGCAAATGTACTAATTCTAATTTTTCAAAAGCCTTTACAACACTTTTTCCAAATTTATGAGAGTTAGTATGCACAACAGGATATCATCATAATTGATTATATAGATGATAAAATTCTAGGTGATGACAAAGGTCACTTCATACAAGCCCAAAAACACAATCCTGATAATTTAGGGGATGACTACCTTTTTAACAAGTTGGTATCATGGATTGTAAATCTCATTAGTGATCAATTCACTATTTATGAACTATTAAGTTCCAAATTTTAACATGTCAATATAATTGGATATATGTGTTTTCAAACAATACAAGTGTTTTTCACTCTAAGAAAACTATAAGTAACTTTTACAATAATTCTTAATTTTTTATTTATTCACAAATGCAAAATTTTTCCTATCGTATTCACTTACCAACCTAATAATTATTAATATTCAATGTCATTAAAATTAGTTTATTTGTCAAACAAATTAGTATAATCTTCACACAAAGAAATATGCACACCAACATAACATAATTCTTGATTCATTTAGAATACATATTTCTCGATTCATTTAAAATCTTTGTTTAATGAAATTGATATTTCTTTCTAATATTCTTGAATATCAATTTAGATGATTCTTGCATACTTATGAAATAGTAACATTCAAAAATAATTTAACGAAGCTAAGATTTATTTATATCATGACAATTATATTGAATATCTTTATATAGATATTTAATATTATCTCTTTAGTGATTTATATTATTTTTAAATTAATAAGTTTCATAAGGAAAATTGTTCATAAGCACAACATAATCCTTGATCCAATAAAAACATAATCGATCATTCATGAGGCTAAGATACTTGTTCATTAAAAGATAATAAAAGATTCAACAATTAGTTGAATGATTTTGAAAATGTATTTGAGATAAAAAGATAAATAAGGTTCATTACATTGTAGTAGAAAATTCAAATCACAAGAATGTAAAACACTAAATTTTTTCTTAAAAATGTAATAATGTCAACTCTATAATGAATTTAATATGATGTTTTCTACAATAGTTCAAGATATTGGAACGAAAACATTCCAAATATAATAAAAACCTCCCTCAAATCAATATCTAGAATATTTTCATCTAAAGGAACATTAACTAAATTCAGTGGATCCTCTAGCTTATTTTCTTCATCAAATAATTATTTTTTATATTCTATATCAACAATGCAACGATGTACAAGAGTTTTCCTATACTCAACTTTGTGCTTTTTTCTAAGTGAGTAAGGCTATGAACATCAATAAGTTTTTCAACTCTACTAGCATCAAGTTTATTTCTTTAACTTTATAGATAAAAGAATAAGTATACTAGTTTTTCTAGTAATGAAGAGGCAACCTATCATAATCATAATTAAACACTAAATACATGGAAACAATAAAATTTTTTAAAATAAAATATATATTTATAATTTAAGAACTATATACTTAAGAAAACCTTGCAAGCAAGTGCTTGTCAATTAGGCATACTATTACCATGTAAGTCCCACCAACTAGTAGGATCATCTTGGGCAAGGCTATCTAGATCATCTTTTGTTGCTTCGCTATTAAATAGTGAACCAACTCTAGTAAAAGCCACCCATTGTTGTCTTAATTTTTTCTTCACTTTTAAACACTCTACCAACATAAGCAAGAAATTCATTTTTCACATATTTATCATCATATAGATGAGTCATTCTATCTCTGCACTTAAAAGAATATCATTTAACATTCAAAGTATATGCAACTTCATGTAGATGAGTATTAATAGTTTTCCATCTTTTAATTATAATTGAATTTAAAATATCATCATACAAATCAAAATTACCTCTTCTTTAATAACTTCATCTCTTATTTTTTCTAACATGTTATCATATGTTTTACAACTTTTTCTTAATGAAGAAGTATATGTGTCAATATATCTAATAAAATCTATAATTGGTTCAAGTATGTTCACCATTTTCCTATTGCAAAAAAGGAAATAAGTATTGAAAAATATTAATAACTCAAAAATTTGTAAAGAAGATATAATATTATGAAATATAATCATAAGTAGTTCATAAATCATAACATACCTATGGGGTGTTAAAATTTGAAATAAGTGAAACATAGGTACACCACAAGATATATAGTCCAATTAAAATTTTATATAACTTAGTATTACCCACCAAAATTGAACCTACAAGATGGAGTTTGCAAATCAAGTGTCTTACCCCTAGGCTAACACCTCATTATTATAAATCATAACATACCTATGTGGTGTTAAAATTTGAAATAAGTGAAACATAGGTACACCACAAGATATATAGTCCAATTAAAATTTTATATAACTTAGTATTACCCACCAAAATTGAACCTACAAGATGGAGTTTGCAAATCAAGTGTCTTACCCCTAGGCTAACACCTCATTATTATAAATCATAACATACCTAACATTTGTTCACCATACTATATCAAAAATAGTACTCTTTGTTTCTTTGACCAACTTCAATTTTTTCTTCTAGCCACTTATTCCATTTTCTAGTGATAACCACTTTTCCAATTGCATCATGAATCATCATCATTCTACTAAGCATAAGATAGAAGGATGCATATCTATATCAAAAGAATACATTTTACTTATAAGCAACATTTAACTATCATCATAAAAATATTAAAATAAAAAAGAAAATAGATTTTTTATGTTCATACCTAGTTTTTATAAGTTGTAAGAAAGCCTTTTTGTCATACTTTTAAAATAAAGCATTACAATAATGATGATAGACAATGAACATTTGAATAACACAAGCATCATCAATCAAATTTTTTATCCAATTAATTTTCCTAATTTATCCAGTCAACTTTGTTGATGGCATAAAGAGAATTGCTCAATGAATGACAACAAGATGGAGTCTAAAAAATATTTGCACATGTTTCTCAATAATTTAACCTTCATTTTTACAAACAATTGCTGCATCAATAATTAATCTATACTACATTTTTTCGCTTACTTGAACTATAGCCTCATCTTCTAATTGTTTTGATTGAAATAAAGAATCCTTAATATGACCTAAATAATCAACACCTTTAAGGAAATAAGGTTCTTTTAGGATATAAATAATGATATTGATAAATGGTTTTAGACAAATATTCATCCATTCATCCAATATGATAGAATAATCATTTTCTACCCAAAATTGCTTTAGTTCTACAAATTGCATATCTCTTTGATTATATTGTTTCTCTAATAATTTTATATGTATCCTATGTTCAAGAGAAACATATGATTTTCCTAGGCATTAAAAATATATATAACTAAATTAGTAAATATTCAATATTAACAAACACAATAATTAACCAATAATTATTAGTAAATAATTAAATAAAGATACCTACATTATATTGCTTCTTTAAAAGTTGGTGAATAAGGAAGATTAAAAGAGAATCCATTTACAGAAAACATTCATGATAAAGCTTCATCTGCTATTGTGTGTTTTTTTTTTAATATTCATTAACTCTTCAATGATAGACTATTTAATTTTCCCCTTACCTTTACTATCACTAATATTAGTACTAAGTTAACTAATTTGTTTTATAAAACTAAATATCCTCTTCTTCTCAAGAGCACATAAATCTATTGTTTATTCATGTTTTCATTTCCATATTGAATATATGGATCTAATTCTTCAACAATTTTTGTGTTTGGAAAATTACACTATTTTATCCCTATTCTTTTATTTTTCAGGAGTGTGAAAAAAGTGGTTATGAATATGATATGCACTTGCTAATATTCATAGTCCATAATCTCTACATGGATCCATCTTGCAATTAAAGTTTAAATACAAGGAAAGATTAGCATTAACACTTGTAATTAAATATTTTCACAGTTGATGAGTGGTGAGGTACCCCTACACTCAACCATATGAATACAAGCATTTCACGCATGATCCGGTCGAACTTTGTAGATAGGCTAGTTGTCGTATCTAGATAGGTATATGTTGATCATAGTTCGTTGTCTTCCCACCTGGACTAGTATTTGCTTTGTCACATATGGTTTAGTCCAGAGTGAGGTGTATGATATGATCCTAAACTAGGGCTACTCCTAGAGGTAATGGAAAATAACTTTGCTTTAAGCTAAGAGGAAATGAGAGAGAGAGCTAAGCTAATAGGACATGGGAGGAGAGAGTCTAAACAAGCCTAAGTGCGATGAACATTCATTTCTTAATCATCCGTACACATCTTGGACCTTATGCATGACTACTACTGGGATTACCAAGCACAGATCCTAGGTACGCTACTGGGTTACCAAGTAGTCACATTTAAATGCTCATGATTAAGTCATACTCGTTCCACATTTAATAATAGGAATAGTAAATGATGGTAAAGAAATATTAACTAAGAAAATAATAAATGACAATAACAATTAAATAATTAAAACTAAGTGAATGTTGTAATGATGGAGTAATCTCAATCTTTATTGCTGATCATGTGCGTGTCCAAGTATGTCACACTCAAATAAAGGTTCCGTACAATTACAAGTATCACACTACGAGCATGCACTTAGAAAAATAGTCTAACTCTTGTGAAAACAAACTACAAGAGCTTCGCTAAAACTTGAACAAAAGGTGCCTAAGTGTGGAAGGTGTGCACTTATTTATAGCTAGAGATAGGCACTGCATTGACGAGGCCACGTTAACCCATGGATGGATGCATTGACTAGGCCACGTCAACGTAGCCACGTCGATAGGGCTGCATCAACGTGGCCTAGTTGATGCAATCCTAATATCATGGGTCCAATAACAAGGGTCTAATATCAGCACCTGGTTAACAAGGGTCCGATAACATAGGTCCAATATCAAGACTCATCCAATAGCAGAGGTCCGATATTAGCACTTGGTTAACAAGGGCCCAATAACAGGGGTTCGATATCAACACCTAGTTAACAAGGATCTGATATCAGCACCTAGAAAACCATGATTCATCATACCCACATGACTAAATAACAACTTGTCCTTGAGTCAAAGAAAGTAAGGAACAAGCTCAATTGATTACATAGTGGATAGATATGGAATTATTGATTGACTAGAAATTTATTCGTGACGTAGAGGATATGAAAAAATTGGGACACAGACACAAAATTATAGAATTTATTGGAACTCATGTGGTTCCTGGTGCTGGTGGTCCCTCCATGGATCTCTTCCTTTGTTCTATGTTTCAGGATTCTAAGATTGATACCATTGAAGAAGCGCCTGACGTTTCATCTCTTCTATCCAATAATTATGAGCCATCCATGCTGATGTTTCAATGTTTGATGGAGTCAGCACTTCCCATGGACACAGCAGTTGCAGGAACACTTGATTGGCCTTGATATGCCATGCTGCAAATAGTTGTTGTTCCTCTTCATAGGCTTGAGCACTGACCTCTCTACCTTTTGCTTGGCTAGATTGTGCAGTGATAGGAGTTCCCTCATGGATACTGAATGATTGTGCCTCTTGCTCTGCATGTTCTACATGGGGTCCTTGGATTTTGCCTCCCCCTGGGCATTTAGTTGCACCTTGAGAAGGTCCTCTTTATTGTCCTCTTTTTAGGAGCCATCTATAATCACATAAAGATCAATTGTTAGTAAGGTTATTGAAAAAAGTTCAATTATTTCATACCTTACTTATTGCCTTTAGTAAATGTTGAATTCTTTGCTTATTGTGATTTTAGAGTTAGAAATTTTTTCAAGGAAGTTACCCTAAAATTTTAATGTTGAACCTAGTTTTTTTAGATGACACATCAAAGGACACATAATGGTTTTGAGGAATGTTTGATAAAATGATGATAAAGAAAACTATAGATTTGGCAATGGAGTACTCAGAGGGTATAAAATGATGTGGTGGTGTGCAACAAGTACAAATTACAAAAGTCACACAAGTGGGTCCTCCCAAAAGTAGGTTCCTACCTATAAGGCCCTTACGTAGCCACACCTTCAAGTGTTAGTAGGCACTGGAAGGGTTAAATGTAATCCACACCAGTTACACAAAACACACACATGTAGATACCACCGTGATGAGGTATGAATTCAATGCTACATAAGACATGAGTCACAAATACATAAATAGCAAGATGAGGTGAATTGTATAAGGAATTGTAGAGATTGGGATATGAGATAGCTGACTCAGGACACAATGAATCCTCAGTGTAAGCCATGATTAATGTGTCATTAACCTATTTTTCAAAAATTAGGACCAAGTCCATTCCTCTTATCAGTAACATTGCATTTTTTTCCCAATGATAGAGAAAAATAAGACCATCATAATGGCAAGGCATATGATCACTTGGCATTTCATACAAGGAAGAAGTGATTTTCCTTTATGGCACTCTTCTTCTTCTTCTTCTTCTTCTTCTTCTTCTTCTTCTCTCTCTCTCTCTCTCTCTCTCTCTCTCTCTCTCTCTCTCTCTCTCTCTTGTTTTTGTTTTTTTTAAATGAATGTTTAAGCTAGAGAAGCCACCTATCTTCAAGCATGGGTGCATGTCTTTCCAGTGGGACCCCCTAGAATAACATTGAGTTTTCTTGATTGAGTGCCCTTTTGATTACTCTTACTCCCATTTTCATTAGATCTAGAAGGATCTTAGTACAACCAAGCTACATGATAACTCCTATAGATGTCACCAAAGAGAATTCACAAGTTCCCTTGATGTCACACCATGGCCATTCCCACTTAGTCCATCCTTCTTCGCTTTGTGCATAATAAGCACAAAATTACTTTAAGTTTTAATGATGTCAAGAATATCATTAGACCTAGAGTAGAACCTCTTATTAATAGAATGGGTGGATGGATGTTGTGGATTCACTATTAAGATAATTAGTCACTTGAGACTTGGTAGCATAGAATAACATCTCAACCAATGAGTCACATGAGTGGTTTATTTGTAGATGAGATTACTCATAAAAAGATAAAAAGACAAAAAGATAAAACAATAAATTAAAAAATGAAAAATTGGAAAATAAAAGTTGTAAAATTAAGGAAAAGGAAAAATATTTATTAATCCTTCTTATTAGAATGGAGGATACCCCCCCATAACTAAACCTTTTGAGCATGGCTAGGATTAATAAATGGAAAGTTGGGGTCCTTGCATGTTAGAAATATTAAGACCCAATCATATCCAAACCACTAGATGTCTTTTGATGTGGTGGTCAAAACGTACCCAATTTGGGGTTCACACACTTGATCATAATAGACATAGTGTGGTAGGTTATATGCTGGGGTCATGGCATAAGGAGCTACCCCACCATGGCATCTTTGACCGTAAGATGGCATGCAAGGATCAATATGTCTTCCCATGTGGCTATATTCATTGGGCTACATGGTTGTTGAAGTATTGAGGGATGACCTTGATAAGGTAACATAAGGCATTAAGTTCGAAGAGGAAGATGCACCACAGTGATGGACTTGTGCTAAGTTGCCAGATGTAGTGGTTTCTAAACTATGGTGTCCCTCTCGATGATCACGTCTAAAGAAGGGACACCTTCGACGTTGTGGAGGACCTCCACTGCTATTGACAATAGCAGCATAAGTAACGTTCATGGGTTGGTGCTGTGATGCAAAACCTTCTGGCACAACTGGTGGCGATGTAGAAGAGAGTGAAGGATGAGAATATTGTTGAGGAAAAGTGTAAGGTACATGAGGTGGTGACCTTGGTGGAGAGGGCATGAGTGGATAGTATTTCGGAGAATGATAATGATGAGGTGAAGTAAAGGATGATGATCCGGTTGAAGAAATAGGATGTTGAACATAGTAAGCATTTGGTGTTGGGACATACAAAGGATATGGTTAGGTTGGTGATGGCCTCCCCTATGACTAGGGCTTTTGCCACTATGGTTGAACTCGATATTTTTGCACAAAATATGGATGTAACATTCCTCCTCAATGCTCATGTAAATGTGAAAAAATTGGACATTGGCCTTTGGGATGATCATATAGATAAAAGTTACATTAATATGTGAAATTGGTAGTTGATTTCTTATTCTTATTATCTTCTACCCTTTGTTCCGATTGTTGTGTGATGTCCTGTCCTGTTTCTTGATTTGGCATAGTTTTACCTCTACCATTGTTAGCATATTCTTTATATTTTCTATGCACCCATTCCGTCATCTTTTTAATCTTTTCCTCGATTTCATCTAGTGATTGTTGCATCAACAAAGGTAGAAATGGTTGCACTTCCTCAAGGTGAGTTGATTTCTCCTCTTTATGGCTATGGACCTTTGCTAATTTGAGATTTTGGTCCCATTAAGAGCTTTCAATACTCTCCCATTTAGCCATTTCTCCTTCTTCTTTTTCTACCCACTTGATAAGCTCTTGGAATTGATGGGTTTGTAGCTCATATAGTTGACATTGGGCATACATCCCTAGGGTCTCCCTTGTTTCATTACATAGCCCATCTATGATGTGGTAGATTAGCCTTTCCTCAGAGAACCCATGGCCTGGGCAATTGTTTAACAATGAATAGTGTCTTTCCAAGGCCATGTCCAAGGTTTCATGTTGCCCTTGTTTCCATTCTTGGATTTGTCTCCTCAAGGCTGACACTCTGGCATAGGTTTGATATGGTTCAGTAAAGAGTTCTACCATTGTTGGCCAACATCAAATTGATTGTGGTCTTAAGGACCTATACCATACTTTTTCTTGGCTAATGAGTGTTGTAGGAAAGAGCTTAAGTTTTTTCCATCCATTATCAATATTGTTCCATACATAGGCATCGTAGTAGGCTTGGAAATGATGTTGCGGATCTAAATCATAGCCTTTTGAAAACTTGGGAAAGTTATTTAAATCAAGCCTAGGTAGACAGCTTCCCTTGTGATGCCTGTGGGATATTTGAACAGCCTCTTGTATATGCATTAGGCTCTTAGTGGCCAATAGGGGTTCATCGTCACTAGGTAGGTTATGAATTTATGAGTTGGGATGATATTGTCTTTGTTCATGTTGGCATTTCTTACTTTGCCCGTGGGCTCGATTTTTATTTTGATGCCAACCCCTTGAAAGATGATCATCTGTGTCACAACCTGACATTGAAGGAGAAAAGGAAGAGAAAGAACTTGAAGACTCATCATGACTTTTGTAAGTCTTCCAATCATCCCTAAGTAATTTCTTATTAGTTATTGAGAAGGTCCTAGGCCTTTCGAGCCCCCTCATTCTATGGGATGTCCCATCCTCACTAGAGGTGTCTGGGTTGGATGATAAAAGTTCTTGAGTATCATTGGGGCATGCCTGAACATAGGAAACTCCAGCATAAGATTGAGTAATCCAAACTTCATCTTCATCATAAATTTTTTTGGTTCTCCAATGAATTGCCTCATTAGTTGTTGTGTGGTCATAGTCTTGTAAGAGAGACATTGTTGTGAATTTGTATGTGATTTAATTGTAATTATTATTATTATTTTCTGAATGGTATATTGTTAATACTTTGTTATAGCGATCTTGTATGATGTAACTAATCTAAATAGCTAGCACCATCCCTGGCAATGGTGCCAATGATGAGTGGCAAGGTACCCCTACACTCAACCATATGAATACAAACATTTCATGCACAATCCGGTCGAACTTTGCAGATAGGCTAGTTATGATATCTAGATAGTTACATGTTGATCGTAGTTCGCTATCTTCCCACCTGGACTAGTATTTGCTTTATCACATATAGTCTAGTATAGAGTGAGGTGTATGATATGATCCTAAACTAGGGCTACTCCTAGAGGTAATGGAAAATAACTTTGTTTTAAGCTAAGAGGAAAAGGGAGAGAGAGCTAAGCTAATAAGACATGGGAGGAGAGAGTCTAAACTAGCCTAAGTGCGATGAGCATCCATTTCTTAATCATCTATACACATCTTGGACCTCGTGCATGACTACTATTGGGATTACCAAGCGTAGATCCTAGGTACACTACTGGGTTACCAAGTAGTCACATTTAAAAGCTAGTGATTAATTCATACTCGTTCTACATTTAACAACAGGAATAGTAAATGATGATAAAGAAATATTAATTAAGAAAACAATAAATAACAATAACAATTAAATAATTAAAACTAAGTGAATGCTACAATGATGAAGTAATCTCAATCTTTATTGTCGATCATATGCATGTCTAAGTACGTCACACATGAATAAAGGTTCCATACAATTACAAGCATCACACTGCAAGCATGCACTTGGGAAAATAGTCTAACTCTTGCGAAAAAATCCTGCAAGCACTTTGCTACAACTTGAAAAAAGGTGCCTAAGTGTGGTAGGTGTGCACTTATTTATAGCTAGAGACAAACACTGTGTTAACGAGGCCACGTTAATGCATGGACGGATGCGTCGACAAGGCCATGTCAATGCAGCCGCATCGATGCAGCCTAGTTGATGCAGTTCTAATATCAGGGGTTCGATAACAAGGGTCTAATATCAGCATCTGGTTAACAAGGGTCTGAGAATAGGGGTCTAATATCAAGACTCATCTGATAACAGGGGTCCAATATCAGCACCTGGTTAACAAGGGCCTAATAACAGGGGTTTGATATCAACACTTGGTTAACAAGGGTATGATATCATCACCTGGCAAACCATGATTCATCAACAATCCATAATATCTACATGAACCCATCTTTCTTAAACTAGTCTTGTCTCGTATAAGATATTTCAATTTAAATTTTGATTACAATGTGGCCATACAATGTTTTAAGCTTTATTAAACTAGTCATCTTTTATATGGAAGTTTTAAGCTTTTGATTTAAAAAATAAAATATCAAAACTAGAAAAGAATTTTAAAACTCACTTATCTTAAGATGAAGATGAAAATGAAAATAAAATTTCAAAAATAAAGATCATAAGTTTTAAATAATAAAATTTCTTAGTGAACATTAAGTTTAGTGTTCTAAATTTTCTACTTGTAATTAGTAGATGACATTTAGAGTTCATTAAATTAGAGAATTGAAATTATAATGTTGAAAATTAGAGTTGTGGAGTTAGAGATTTGATGTTGTCAAGTTGAGAATTGGAGCTACAAAGTTCATAGAGTTCATATTCTTTTAATTTGTACTACATTTTTTGAAAGAAAGTTTTTAATCAATACAACATTTTTTTTTGTTTACTTCAACTATTTTGAAATTTTTTTACCATTAGGAACCTTTTACCATGATCATGCACATGTCATTAAGGCTCTTTATTAGTTTATGATTTATTTTTAAAAATACAATGAGCTTTGAACATTATAATATTGAAAAACATTTAAATGATGAAGACTTCAATGATCCAAACAATGAAGATGAAGAAGAACTAGCAAGAAAATCTCATTCTATTGAATCTAAATGAGATGAAAACCTTAATGATGGAATTGAAAGATCTAGTGATAGCACTTCAACTATAGTAAATTGTAATTCTAAAATTTTAAGACTACATGCTAAAGGAAACTTTAGTTCTAAATTTGCTTATGATCAATTTGTTAGTGTTCTAGAGGATCTAGTTAGCAAAGAAGTTGGCACTACAAGTATAAATGTTATTTTAATGAATGCATTATATTAGGAAGTGTACATCATATTTATAACCACTTTTTTCAATGTCTTGAAAATAAAAGAGGAACAAGGGTAAAATAGTGTAATTTTCGATATACAAAATTGCAAACAAATTATATGCATATATTCAACAAGGAAATGTAAAACATGAACAAGTAACAAATTTACACTAATTTGCAAAAACAACAAATTTGGTCGAGGGTGAGAGCATACACTAATTGATGGAAATTTGTTTTTTCAGAAAACCCATCCTTAGGAAAAATAAGGTACAGAACTCTTGTTCTTCATCTAGAAGCCATGAAATTTTGGGTTTTTAAATCTTGTTCTTCGTCCAGAAGTCATGAAATTTTTTACTCAAAGAACTTTTTACTTGTAAATAAATAAGATTCTCTCGGCCAATTTATAGATATATATTATAAATATATAACTAAGCTAGTGATCGCCAGTCATCTGCTGTAGCAATGATTTAAACATAACAGATAAAAATATTACAAGACCATGAAATGATTTATTGAATGATTATAAGAATGAGATCATTCTTCACTAGATTTAATATGTTGCTCTTCATCCAATCTACTTTGAAGGTGCGAAGCCTTAAATATCTTGATATATCTTTCCTTAGAGATCGAAGGGAATATTTTCAAACTATCAATACTCCTCACTCGAGATAGTGCCACAAATGTAAGACCTATTGTTTCTTTGCTGATGAAAGTTACATTGTCAAGCTTAAAGTGGTAGTTGACGAGATCCTCCACGTATGATTGTTAGAATGGGTACTTGTCGAAGATGTTCATTATCATATAGTACTCCAATATAAGAGTCAAACTCAATGATGACATACAATGGCAACTGTGGAGGTTGACACTGTGGACTATATATTATTTTTTTAGTGACTCCCAATGCACCATTAACCAATCCTACTTCTAGCCATAGATTAACAGTGAGCATAACCCTTGCATCCTCACAAATGAACATTACTCGGTTCAATTCTCCTTTTGAATCATCCCAAAATTTCACACCATTTGTCTTTTTATCTACTATGCATAGTGCAATTGGCTAAGGACCTACTTGGCTAATTTTTTATGCAAGAACCAAAGATATCCTAATATCGCTTATTCAATTTGTTTCAATTTAGATAATTTCAATAAATTTTTGATTGATTTTATGCATTTTCTCTATTATCCCTACTTAAATTTTTTTTTTAATTTTATTTTTTCATATTCAAATCTTTTATTTGGAGATTGCAATTGCTAAGAATTTTCTTATTTTTATATGGGAATTATTTTTTAATTGTTGGATTATCCATTATGTGCAAAAGTTCCTTATCTCTAATACTTTTACATAGGTGTTTTGTATCACAATGAAGCACTTCCTCCTCAAATTTATATATATGTGCACACTCAACATAGTTCATTTTTGTTATTTTTTAAAAATGAACATAGAGTTAATAATGTTTGGCCCTTTTGAGTATTCTATCATTAGCCATCAAAATACATAATCAAATAAATCATTTACATAACACATTCACACCTCTATTAAGATGTGATTAAAATTATGCCCAACAAATTTATTGCCAAAGTTATTTCATTGCAAATTATTTTTAAAAAGCATAAAACTTCCTGAGTTTTATTCATGGCAAAGCATAGAGTTAAAAGTCTCAAATTAAAGAAAAAAATGATTGGTAAAAGCCTAATATAGTCATTGCATTATGGAATCATAAACTCGGTTACATATCTCTGTACTTTTTATTCCCCAACGAAAAATCAAGTTGAAGAGTTTGAACGGTATACCACATTAGAAACCCAAAATTCCTCAAATCATGAAAAATTTGGAGTACAGCGGTAGCTTTGCGGTAACCCATCCCATACCCATCCCAAAACCGCGTATACTTTCCCTGTTTTCTGGGCGAGACAAAAAAACGTCTGCTGCAAAATCCCAAAACACACACATAACCCATTCTCTCTTCTTCTTCTCCATGTCCGCTCCCAAAACACACACATAACCCATTCTCTCTTCTTCTTCTCCATGTCCGCTCTGTGTTTTTGGTCTGTGCAAAAACTCAGCTATATATCCGCATCTTCATCTTCATCATCATCATTCATTTCACTTCACTGTACAAAACTGCAAAATCGGCAGCCAAAAAACCCCACCAAAAACTCCAACTACTTCTTATGATAAAAACAACAAATTCCATTCAATAAAAGAAGAGAATTATAGTTCCGGAAATGTACCTCGGCAACATATAAATTTGGACACGCAGAATTCAGACAACTAACAGTGGTAAGAGAGAAAATAGCAACCGCGTGTGAGAGTAGTAAAGATCAGAGATTACAGAGATGAGGCAATGAAGCTTTATCAAGAATGTTTTATGCAAATAGAATGCCTTTTAGACTTCTTTATTTACCAACTTTTTAAAAAGCAATACCATGTATTCATAACAGAAGTACTTTTATTGAATTAGTTAATAATAATTATTTGTTAATTATTGTATTTGTTAGTATTGAATATTTACTGACTTGGTTTTATATTTTTCAAAGTACAAGAGAATCATATGTTCATCTTTCTAAACATAGAATGCATATAGAATTATTAAATAAGCAATATCATCAAAGAGATATCTAATTTGCAAACCTAAAATAGTTTTGAGGAAGAAATGGTCATTTCTCAAAGACCACTCCACTTATCTATATCATTATCTATAGCCTAAAACAATTTTATTTCCTCAAAGTTGAGTTTTTGGTTTCATTAAAGATTCTTTAGTTCAATCAAAACAATTAAAAGATGTTATAGTTCAAGTAGTAAAAAAAAAATGTAATACAAATTATCATTGATGTGATACCTACATGTAAAAAGACAAGTCAAATTATTGAGCTAATACATAAAAATATTTTTTGAACTCCATGTTGTGTTCATTCATTGAATAATGCTCTTAGTAACATCAACAAAATTGATAGGATATAAGATTTGATTAATGATGCTCATGCTATTCAAATGCTCATTAACAATCATCATTATTCTAATGCTTTATTTAAAAACTATTGCAAAAAGGCTTTCTTAAAGCCTATAAAAACTAAATATGAAGATAAAAAAATCTCTTTTATTTTTTATTTTAACATTTTTATCATGATAAGTAAATGTTGCTCATAAGTAAAATGTGTTTTCTTGATATAGAAATGCATCTAGTAGAACGTTAAGGATTCATTATAAACTTGGAATAGTGGTTGTTGCTGTAAAATGGAGAGTGGCTAGCAAAANTGGCTAGAAAAAAAAAAAAAAAAAAAAAAAAAAAAAAAAAGAGTAGCCAGCAAAACCTAAAGTTAGAAAAAAAAACAAGCAATACTATTTTAGATATAGCATGGTGGACAAATGTCACGTATAATGTGATTTATGAAATACTTATGATTATATCTCATAAATCTACTTTACACTGTTTCAGTTATTAATTTTTTAAATACTTATTTCTTTTTTTACAAGGGGAGAGTGGTGAACATACTTAAATCAATTATAGATTTTATTAGATATGCTAACATAGATACTTCTTCATAAGAAAAAATTATGAAACATATGATAGAATGCTAGAAAAAATAAGAGAAAATGTTATTAAAGAAGATGGTAATTCTAATTGCTATCATGATATTTTAAAGCCAATTATAATTAAAAATTGGATAACTATTAATACTCATTTACATAAAGTTGCATATACTTTAGGCATTGAGATAGAAAGGCTTATCTTGCTTATGTTCATAGAGTAGCCAACAAAACCTAAAGTTGGAAAACAAACGAGTACTATTTTAGATATAGCATGGTGGACAAATGTTAGGTATGTTATGATTTATGAAATACTTATCATTATATCTCATAAATCTACTTTACATTGTTTGAGTTATTAATTCTTTTTAATACTTATTTCATTTTTTACAAAGAGAGCATGGTGAACATACTTGAATCAATTATAGATTTTATTAGATATGCTAACACAAATACTTCTTCATTAGAAGAAATTATGAAACATATGATACAATGCTAGAAAAAATAAGAGATAAAGTTATTAAAGAAGATGGTAATTATAATTTGTATCATGATATTTTAAAGCCAATTATAATTAAAAAATGGATAAATACTAGCTTAGTTATATATTTATAATATATATCTATAAATTAGCTAAGAGAATCTTATTTTTTTACAAGTAAAAATTTCTTTGAGTAAAAAATTTCACGACTTCTGGATGAAGAACAAGATTTAAAAACCCAAATTTTCATGCCTTCTAGACGAAGAACAAGAGTTCTGTACCTTATTTTTCCTAAGGTACACTAATTCTCTCACCCTCGGCCGAATTTCCTAAGGTACAACAAGAGTTCTTCAATTAGTGTATGCTCTCACCCTTGGCTGAATTTGTTGTTTTTGAGAATGAGAACATAAATTCAGCTGAGAGTGAGAGCATATACTAATTGATGGATTTCTTTTTCAAAAAACCCATCCTTAGAAAAAATAAGGTACAGAACTCTTGTTCTTCGTTCAAAAGGCATGAAAATTTGGGTTTTTAAATCTTTTTCTTCGTCCAAAAGTCGTGAAATTTTTTACTCAAAGAACTTTTTACTTTTTACTTGTAAAAAAATAATATTCTCTCGAACAATTTATAGATATATATTATAAATATATAACTAAGCTAGTGATCGCCAGTCATCTGCTGCAGTAATGATTTAAACATAACAGATAGAAATATTATAAGACCATGAAATGCTTTATTGAATGATCATAAATATGTTGTAATATACAAACTTGCATAATTAAAAATGTATAGTTACAAATGATATGACATTCAAAATGGTAAAAATTAGTTGAAAAAAAAGAATGAGATCATTCTTCATTAGATTTAATGTGTTGCTCTTCATCCAATCTACTTTGAAGGTGCGAAGGCTTAAATATTTTGATATATCTTTCTTTGAAGATCAGAAGGAATATCTTCAAACTGTCAATACTCCTCACTCGAGATAGTGCCACAAATGTAAGACCTATTGTTTCTTTGTTACCAGCACCTATACACACTTTCTCCAATGTCATTCCCTGTTACTTATGTATCATTAAAGCCCATGCTAATCTAAGTGGTAGTTGGTGAGATCCTCCACGTATGATTGGTGGAATGGGTACTTGTCGAGAATGTTCATTATCATATAGTGCTCCAGTATAAGAGTCAAGCTCAATGATGACATACAATAGCAACTATGGAGGTTGACACTATGGATTATATATTATTTTCTTAGTGACTCCTAATGCACCATTAACCAATCCTACTTCTGGCCATAGATTAACAATGAGCATAACCCTTGCATCCTCACAAATGAACACTACTCGGTCCAATTCTCCTTCTAAATCATCCCAAAATTTTACACCATTTGTCTTTCTATCTACTATGCACGATGCAACTGGCTAATTTTTTATGCAAGAACCAAGGATATCCTAATGTCTCTTATTCAATTTGTTTCAATTTAGATAATTTCAATAAATTTTTGATTGATTTTATGCATTTTCTCTATTATCCCTACTTAAAATTGTTTTGTTAATTTTATTTTTGCATATTCAAATCTTTTATTTGGGGATTGCAATTGCTAAGAATTTTCTTATTTTTATATGGGAATTGTTTTTTAATTGTTGGATTATCCATTATGTGCAAAAGTGCCTTATCTCTAATACTTTTACATAGCTAGTTTGTATCACAATGAAGCACTTCCTCCTCAAATCTATATATATGTGCACACTCAATATAGTTCATTTTTGTTATTTTTTAAAAATGAACATAGAGTTAATAATGTTTGGCCCTTCCGAGTATTCTATCATTAGCCATCAAAATACATAATCAAGTAAATCATTTACATAATACACTCACACCTCTATTAAGATGTGATTAAAATTATGCCCAACAAATTTATTACCAAAGATATTTCATTGCAAATTATTTTTAAAAATCATAAAACTTCCCCAGTTTTAGTCATGGCAAAGCATCTAGTTAAAGAGTTTCTCAAATTAAAAGAAAAAAATGGTTGGTAAAAGCCTAATATAGTTGTTGCATTATGAAATCATAAACCCCGTTACATATCGTAATTTTTTCTGTACTTTTTATTCCTTAACGAAAAATCAAGTTGAAGAGTTTGAACAGTATGCCACATTAGAAACCCAAAATTTCTCAAAGCGTGGAAAATTTGGAGAACAACGGTAGCTTTGCGCTAACCCATCCCAAAACCATGTATACTTTCCATGGTCAAGCTTGTTCCGTCACCTTTTTAGGGAAAACATGTTGGGCTGACCCTTTTCATAGGGAATGCAAAAATCAGATTTCTGTCCGACAAGGCATGGCATTAAAGGTGAACAGCAAACAACGCATGCTTTTCTTGTATCGTAGCATGTATTAAGAATTCATGGAATTTAGATCTTCAAATGGAAATGGAAATTACCCATATACTTTCCATGATCAAGTTTCTTACTTTCCATGATCAACTTTCTTACTTTCCATAATCAAGTTTCTTCTTCCTCAATTTTGTGTAAAAAATTTAGTGAAAACGTGTTGTGCTAATGACTTTAGGTTGCAAGCAAAAGTCTGATTTTAACATCTATTTAGAAATAAAGATTTGACAGAGACTAATGTTCTTGTTACAACGACATCAAATTAAAGGTAATTGAGCAAAAAACAAATTTAGCTTAACACAAAACAATGATGATCCAAGCACCAAAACGGATAGCCCAGGTGCCTGCTTATCTACCCATGCTTCAAGAAGCACACCCTTGTTGATATTGTGTGCTAAAATGCCACTACAATGGGCAAAGAAGAAAAAAGAAAAATACAAAAATACACAAAGCAGAAAATCGACGTACATATTGGATGCAATGCCAAACACCATCAGCCACTATTTGCTATGGTCAGAGACTAAAAGAAACAAACTATCCCTTGTGTGTCAACCTCTGTCTTTGGTTACCCATGCTACAAATACAGCCATCATTGTGATGCACTATCTAGAGAGACTATTTGAGGGCACCGGGAGTTGTCTGTTTATGGGTAGAAAGAAAGACTTCTGTCGAATCCACCGTTACCAAGCGCCAAGCGTTTGCTATTTCTTGGACGCCTCCCACATCTGGGAAGAGGCTCTGTGCCTTGTTCCCCATCTGAGTGCTTTGAAAGGATATGAAGAAGGAGATATTGGTGTCTGAAAACACCACCCTTCACGGTGTCTGCGTCACTGTTGATGTGCCACCTATGGCCGTCTACGGGTGCAGGTGGCGGTTGTATGGATGGTTATCTACCTCTGCTGTCAGTGTTTGTGGTGCCAATCGTTGGAGTACGTCGCGTAGAGAGAAAGGCTGCCGAAACACACTATTCGAGCGAGTGAATGTTGCCTACTAGTAGAAGAGAGAATGGTCGCTATAGGCTTTAGCAATGGAACATAACCTTTCGAAAGAGGACGTAACCTTTCTAAATGTATTATCAGGAAAGTCAACATTAGTTAGTGTTACGGACAAAATTAGCGTTACCTAATTATGACTAGTAATGGCCTCTCGGCCAAATTAATACTCACTTACATAAAGCTGCATATACTTTGGGCATTGAGATAGAAAGCCTTATCTTGCTTATTTTGATAGAGTGTTTGAAATTGAAAAGTTAAAAAAAATAAAACAATGGATTACTTTTACAAGAGTTGATTCATTATTTAATAGTAAAGCAGCAAAAAATAATCTTAATAGCCTTTCCCAACATGATCTTGCTAGTTGGTGTTGCAATAGTGTCCCTAATTTATAATAACTTGTTTGCAAACTTCTCTCTCGCGTATAGTTTTTAAGTTATAAATTTATATTTTATTTCATAATATTTTATAATATTTAATTATGGTTGTGATAGGCTACCTCTTCATTACCAATGAAAGAAATTAGTGTACTTACTCTTTTATCCATAGAGTTAAAAGAAATAGACTTAATGCTAGTAGATTTGAAAAGCTTGTGGATATTCATAGCATGATTCGCTTAGAAGAAAGAGCTAAAGTTAAGTATAGAAAACTCCTACACATCATTGGGATGTTGATCTAAAATATAATAAGCAACTATTTGATGAAGAAGATAAGCTAGAGGATCCATTGAGTTTAGTTAAGGTTCTTCTAGGTGAAAATATTGTAGTTGTTGATTTGGATAATAATCTCTTTACAGAAAATATTAAGTTTTCAATTATTATGCCAGATATTTAAATATATAGCCTTGAAAGCATGTCAAAAATACTAACAATATAAATACAGGATTATAATTTAAAATTTTTTTATTTAAGATATTATTTCATATATATCTTATAAGCTCTTTGTATATCCTACCCTCATTCCGGAAAAATGACCCTCCTTCCCAAACTCATTTGGGTAGGTGTTCCCAATCATTTCAAAACATGGTAAATTACTATAGGGAAAAGTAAATACATTCCAACAACCTGTATGCTTTCAAGCATCAAAGGCTTTAATCATGTCTCAATTTTTTTATGTGCACTGTTAAAATTTGCAATATTGATATAGAACCACTCACAAGGTAACTTCTATTTAATTCATATAGCTACCTACTTTTGGTTATGCTTGTTGCTTCAATGAACATTTGTCTTTGAGCTATACGGTTTCTTGGGTTCTTCGAAGTTTCTTTGCTACACATCTTAACTAATACTAATAGTATTGGTGGGATCATAAAATTGCAAAAATAGCTCCATTTCAAAATTATATTGAAAAATTAGTTATTCACTGCCACTACTAATGATACAAATGATTGTTATTGAATTGCCAAGGTCAGGCAAGGGAACTAAAACGAGAACAAATTGAGTTGACAATTTCATAATTGATTTATTAAGTGTTTGAAATGGTTACTTACAATAAACATAACATTACCGAATTTTAGATAACTCCTTAAGTAAATTTTTGCTTCACCAAAGTTCATGGATAAGCTATAGTGAAAAAGAACTCTTTGGCTAGTGAGGTTTTGTTGAAGCTCAAAATCAGTGATGTCATGTCCATTGTAGTAACAATTCCACAAAACCTACGAAATCAATCATGGAACTCCATTTGTTCTAAGTTCATGTATCCAGCTTCCTGCAAGAACACCGTTTTGTATTGGCAGACCCACTAATAGAGTATAGTCTTATAATTTTATAATGCCACTAACACTGTCATCAAAAAATTCACAAAACCTTACAAACTCAAACACGAAATGTTTATTAAAGAAACAAGCATAATAGAAAGCAAAAAAATATATGAACTAAATTAAAACAAAATGAAGCAAAACAAACCAAGCATAAATAGTATGAATACCTTAGCTAAATTTGAATAGAAGTTTGTGCTTGTGGGCAAAGCTCTGATGCACTTGTTAACATGTTCATTTACATCGAGGTGTTTGAATCAAACTTCAATTATGGTTCATTCTATACTATGATCCATGCCTGTAGTGTCGTGACCATGCTTCCATGAAAATTAATCTATGGACATGTCTAAAATAAAATGATCTCCAAACTAAAACATCCAAACCTTCACTTACCCATGGGAATTAAGAATAAATCTTGAAGCTATCAATCCTTTACTGAGTTTATGTGGAAAATCACTAGATATTAATCTGTTTAATTGCATGCATGCATTCATTGAAAAATTGCAACAATGGTTGAGCTACACAACACCTTTCTCACTTGTTTTTTATTTTAATTATTAATTATGAAACAAAAACAAAAACTGAAATTTTATCATGTTTGTAGACCCTCTAGCAGAAATGTACATGCTATGAATTTTAAAAATATTATTAAAAAATTACCAAGTGTTTTTGGTCTACAGAAGTAAAAACAATTTCAATTTCAATAAGTGCAATGAACCTCAAAAAATAAGAAACCAAAGGCTAGTTCAATGAACCACAAATACCACTAAAACAATAAAAAGTTTCTGGTATGTCCTTTTCTTGAATTAGCTTTCTAGGTATACATTAAAATGATACTAATACAAGCAGACACTTTGGGTTTACATTATATAGATGAGAAAAGTTGTCATAACATTGACAGCATCGTTGATTTCATTGAATTCTAGGACTAATCAAATGGTAACATGATGGTCGCAACTGCAAAGATGATACCTCAATAATTTTTCTAAAAGAAAGATTCTATAATTATAAAATTTCAATTTGGAGTACAACCAGGATGGACCAATTTGGAGTATAACCAGGATGGACCAACTGATTTAGAATAGTAAAAGCAGATCAACAAACCTAGTCTTTTGGACATTGTACAAAGATTTCTGCACCATCATTGATCACATCTCAAGCCATGAATTCAATGGGTCTAAAATCCTTAGACGCATGGCCTTCCTTTAAAGCTTTATTAATAGAATGGCACAACTCATTAATAAAATCTAACCATTAGTAATAGATTGCATGTTTCACATGGGTCATTGCTTCTTTCAAAAATGAAAACACAAATTTGACATTTTGTAATTAAGGTGGCAGTTCTAAGCTCTTGATGCCAATTTGGACTTTAGAACACCTATCATTTTTAGTTGAGGCTTTTGTGTCCTACAACTTTGCCATATTTATTCCTATACATCATGTTTCAATATCATTCTAAGCATCTACGAGTTTTAAGATAGGATTTCTTTATAAGTTTCAGTCTTTTATTTGAACTGCATCAGCAAACTATGACAACATAAATCTAATCCTTAAACATAGGCAAGCTAGGTTTTTCCATTAGTCACCCTTCTACAAAAAAGCTTCAAGCTAAATAAAATTCCAATAGGCAGAATTGAATTATAAATTAAAAAAAAAAGATTCTATAAAAAGAATTCTAAAACTAGTCAAATACATCCAACAAGTCTAAGTGGATGTAACTAAAAATTTCAATTTCAGTTTTAGAATTGATCATTCCTATATGATCTGCATATATTCACATTAGTACATTATTAATTGCATTCCATCTTAGCTATCAACCATTACTATTTTCAATGCATGCCATTAAGGTATTGTCCAATATCTATCATTATTGCATTTGTTTGTGTGTTTGAGATGTTCCATCAGTAAAAAGTAAATGTTAATAGCATTACTATTGTAGATAGTAATAGGAGACATTATAGGGAGGCCTTAGGCCAAGATTTCCTTCCAGAAGTCAACACAAACTAGCCCCAGGGAAACATTGTGTATTCCAAGGCAATCTCAATATTGCAATACCTTCTATAGTAAGAGCACCACAGAAATCCAACCCATGAAATTAGTAACATGATTGTATAATTTCATTAGTTCAACAATTAGGCTATGTTCATACTAATATACCTCATAATTCCTCTGTAAATTGGCATAACAATGAGGTGCTTCATGTTATATAGTGAAGTCAAGTCTATACAATTTCTTAGATTTTCTATTCTTGATTTTCAGTTAAGAAGCTTATAACTATCTCCTTGATTATGATAAATTAATCTCATATACTGGCTGTAGCATCTCTTTGAATTTAATAGTTGTTTTTCATCACTAAAATTATTGAAGGTGATTTTGGATGATGAGGTTAAACATTATTCCTTATAGATAGTTGGGAAACAATAGTTAAAACTATAAATGTAACATGTTCAATGCTCAATATTAACAATACAATTGAAACCTTGTTGGATTCTGAGAAGAGAAAGGCAACCCTGCAATCTACATTGTTTGGAAGAGAAACTCTTTTAAGTGTTGAAAATAGACAAAGGACACAACAACAATGAACTCGAGATAAAAGTAGTGATGATAGAAGCAAGAGTAGACGATGCACAAAAAATAGAGAAAAAGATTGGAGGTAATAGCACAAGCCTGTGCATTTGGGAAAGAATTATATTGTTCTAAAGGAGAAAAGGAGCAAATAAAAGAAGGATACTTCACAAGAAACATCAAGTAATAAAAAACCATTGTGAAGGTAGGGTTACTTTAATCACTCTTGATAACACTTTAATTAATAGCAAGTTAAGCAAACTTAATAGATGGATAATGGTTTTTGAAGAATCTTTTCAAGTATGTTTACACAAGAAATATTTTAAGACATTTGCAAAAGTTAAAAGTTTCCATGTTCAATTGGGTGATAGTCATGAATACAAAATCAAAGGAATTGGCAATGTGCTAATCTAGCAAGACGATATAAGGCAGCTAAGTCTCCAAGAATGTTAGATATATGCCTCATTTAAAGACATATGATTTTCGTAGGCTAATTAGATGCTTCTGGTTTTCACAACACATTGGATGAGGACACTTGGATGGTAATCATTGTCTTGAAAGGGCAGAAAATGGCTTTTTATATGTACTTAAAAGGAAGCTAGGTAAATGGAGATACCATGGCACTGGAGGGCTCTGATGAAAATCTTCAACTTTGCATTGTAGGCAACGACACTTGATTGAATTGAAAATAAAGGTATTATAGTCTGATAGCTTTATTTCTAAATTTCCTTCAACTACACTTCCATTTGTGAAGATTACGCTATTGGCAAAAGTCATAGGGTTTCATTTAAACAAAATGAGTCACATAGGAAAATAATTACATAGAGTTAGTTCAATCTCATTTTATTCATCATGTAAATCCTATGCAATTTAATGATAGTCATTTTATAACTTTTATTGATGCCTATCCTTGAAAGTGTTAGGTGTATGACATGAAAAGTAAAGAGAAAACTTGATGTCTGTAAATTGTTTACAGCAAGAGTTGAAAACGAGACAGGTATGAAAAGTAAGTGTTTTCGTGAGAGAGGTAGCAGGGTTGTTGGTAGCCTGCTACCTCCCCCACAGTTTGGAGGCCGTGGGGGCACAAGGGGTCCTCCTCTCCTTGTGTCTTCGGAACCATACTGGCATGGCAGTTCCATGCATTAGTAAGAGGAGGCTACAACCTACCTCATTACCCCAATCGGTAGGACCTTGCCTGGGAGTGTTGCGTAGTTCAACTCTGCGTTGGGGTGTTTTTACCGGGTGTGTCATGGGACGTGTTATGGGAATGTTGTGTGCACTCCTTGGAGTGCGACACCAACTACCAGCACGCGGTGATGAATCTGGAGGGTTCAACTGGTAGTCCCCGTGGTGTCCATGTGAGTGGAGCAAGGGAGCGCTATCTAGCTTGTTAGCGAATCATGAATATTGTTTATGAAACACCGCTCAGGAGACATGCTAACACTAACACATTGGTTATTGGCATGTGTTTCAGGATTGTTGATTGCTAAGGCGTATTCCTCTTGAGTTTTGTCCTGATTCAGAATCTTCTTGGGAAACTCTTCGGGTGCCGAACAATGTTCTCTGGGGTAGCATTGTTACAGATGGTATCGAAGCCTCACAGTTTCAGAAATTGGTAAAAGTTTCTTGCTAAGTGGGTATCAGTGTTTGTGGCTCGTGAGGTTTCCATTTTTACCATTTTCAACTTCTACTAGTCACTCCCCTAGAGGGTGACATTGTGCTAAAGCTCTCTTTAGCAAATATGGAGCCAGGCGGACCAAGTGATATGGTTGATGTTTAAACAAATCTAGAAATTGAGGCTGAAATAGAACTTGGTCAAGATGAGACTAAGTTTCAAACATTGTGGGATCATGTCAAGGCGATTGATGAGGCCTTAGCCCATCCTGGTCCAGAGAATGTGGATGCGATCCATCACATTTTGAAAGATGTTGACTTACCACAAGAAAAGATGGATCTTCGCTCCAAGGACAGGGTGAAATTGGCAGAGGCTAAGGTTTCGATCCTGGAGGGTCGTTTGGATCGCATGATCAACCTCTACCAAGATTTATTCGGATCCTTGGAAGAGGCACAAACAAAAGCATCCTTGGTTGAGGACCTAGTTGGTCACGTGAAAGTTCTAGAGGATGCCTTGGTGGGGGTAAATCAGGAACTATCTCATTTGAAAATTGAAAATGCCATCCTGAAATCCTCTTTAGCAGGATGCTTGGTAGATGAGCCCGTAGCGACGACCCGTATCAAAGCTAGAGAACCGAGTTCTTATGATGGTGAGAGAAATGATGCTAAAATTGATGCCTTCCTCCATGATACAGAGATGTACCTAAATACCGGGGGTGTTCCTGCAACCCAAAAGGTCTCCACAGCATCACAATTTCTCATAGGTAGTGCTAAGCTATGGTGGCTTAGCCTCCTTCGTGCCCAAGAAAAGGGCACCACGACAGAAAAGATCAAGAAATGGGATAGCTTTAAGATAGCATTGATCAAACAGTTTCGTCCTGGGAACTCTGAATGGGTCGCTAGAACTAAGCTAGAGACCCTAAAACATGTAGGGAAGCTTGAGGATTATATCAATAGCTTCCAAGAGCTTATGTTGCTGATCCCTGATATGGGAGATCAGGATCATTTTTTCAAATTTGTAAATGGGCTACAACCATGGGCGCAAATGGAATTGCGTCGAAGAGGTATTGACTCCCTCACAGAGGCTATTGCGGCTGCTGGCACCTTTTTGGACTTCAAGGAAACAAAGCCAGATAAGGGCAAGCTTGGGAAGGGTAAGCATGGCACGCCCTCCCACTCTCAGAGAATAGATACAGGTTCCATCAAGGGTGGAAACACCTTCAGATCAGTTTAGCAAGGTAGTCACCCGATGGATGGTCCTCCAGGGAACCAAGGCTCCCAAAAAAATGCAAAGATACGGGGAGAAAGTGGCAACCTGGGGCCAAGAATAAGTAGTTTACAAGAGGCATCTTTAAGGGGCCAATTTAGTGCTTCTTGTGTCGTGGAACTCACTTGGCACGAAATTGCCCCCTGAGTTCAGGAAGGACTGAGCCTAGGTAGGGGCCAACCCCTGGGAAACAATTGATGGCACTCAATTATCATCCGTACCCATGCCTTCATATCAGTGATGGAGGCATATCTGGGGAACAGCGAAGGCTAGCGGTGATGATGGAGTTATCAGACATGGTTACACAGAGGTCAGGAGCTGGAAACTCCCAGAATTCTAATCCTGATACTCTACATCAGGTTCAATTGGCCCCAATCACTGTGAGCTCAAGTCAGCTAAGTGCTCTAATTGATAATAGGGCTAGTCACAATTACATGGTTCCAGCCATGGTGAAGGACTTGCAACTAAATATGGAACCTGTGCAAGCATCTTGTAAGATGGCCAAGTTTAGACCCCTTCGGTGCATTGGGGTGTGTCGTGGTGTCCTTGTTCGAGTAGGCTCATGGGAAGGAGTGCTAGATTTTTCAATTCTAGACATGGACTCCTTTCAGGTCATTTTGGGGCAAGAATTTTTACGCAAGGCCAAATTTTTCACAACCCCACATCTGGACTTGATTTTTATTTCACATGAAAGCTCCCCATGCATTGTACAAACTCATGGTACACATATGGGAAAGGTTTATGATGCTAGCCCTCAGATTGTGTCACCAATGGTGATGAAACGTTTGGCAAGGGACCCTACCAGAAATTTCTACTAGCTATGCAAACGGGTGATCCTTCTGAGGCACGTGGATCCCAAGCTATTGTTGACCCATGCATAGCACAGGTGCTCGATAAGTTTAAAGATGTGATGCCATCTAAATTGCCTGGTAGTTTGCCACCTTGGAGAGTAGTGGATCACAAAATTGAATTGCAGCCTGGCACTAATCCTCCTATCCAAAGGCCATACCGGTTAACAGGACCAGAATTGGGGGAACTGAAAAAGCAGCTTGAAGGATTAATGTCCGAGGGATACATTCATCCCTCAAAATCCCCTTATGGGGCATCGGTGCTATTTGTTACTAAGGAGGATGGAATGTTACAGCTCTGCTGTGATTATAAACTGTTGAATAAACACATGATCAAGAACAAGTATCCAATACTACTCATTTCTGACTTGTTCGATCAATTGGCAGGGGCTTGATATTTTACCCGGTTAGACCTCAGACAAGGATATTATCAGGTTCACATTGCAGAAGGGGACGAAGCAAAAACTGCATGTGTAACACGGTATGGATCGTATGAATGGACCGTAATGTCATTCGGGCTTTGCAATGTGCCGGCTACTTTTTGTACATTGATGAACGAGATATTTCGACCCTTCCTAGAAAAATTTGTGGCCGTTTATCTTGATGAAATCCTAATATATAGCCAGACAATGGAGGAGCATGCCCTCCACCTACAAATGGTCCTTGAGAAGCTACGGGAAAATCAGCTATTTGTTAAGAGAGAAAAATGTGAATTCTGCTGCTCGAAGCTAAAATTTTTGGGGCATCTCGTGGGGTATGGGCAAGTAAAGCCAAATCCAAAGAAGATCGAGGTTGTGCATAAATGGCCCACTCCCACTAATGTGCATGAGGTCAGACAGTTCATGGGGTTAGCTAGTTTCTATCAGAAATTCATCAAAAATTTCTCAGGAATTGCTGCTCCTCTGACCAATCTGCAAAAGAAAGAAGTTGCATGGGAGTGGGACACAAATTGTCAAAAAGCCTTCAAGAGGATCAAAGAGGCCTTAACTCCCATCTAGTGTTGGCATTACCTGATTTCTCAAAACCCTTTGAGGTTCACACAGATGCTAGTGACAATGCAATTGGGGGCATCTTGCTACAGGAAGGTCATCCTGTCGCTTATGAAAGCTGAAAGCTAAATCAAGTAGAGCAAAGGTGGCCAGTTCATGAAAAGGAAATTTTTGCTATTGTCCATTTCTTGAGAGCATGGATACACTACTTGTTGGGAAGTTGTGTCCTCATGAAGACGGATAACCTGGCCACTAGCTACTTGATGAATCAAACGAAGCTGAGGCCCAAACAGGCTCGATGGTTGGCCATGTTGTCTGAATTTGTTCTACAATTGACTTACTGTCTGGGGAAGGAGAACGTGGTGGCAGATGCATTGAGTCACCATCCTCAACCTGCCTCTCAAATCTTTTCCATCATTGGGCCACAAACGTTACATGTTCAATGTGATGAAGTGTTACTAGCAAGAATTCAAGAAGGGTTGAAAAGGGACCCTCATATCGTTGATTTAATGAAGTTGATAGAAACGGGGTGAGCACCGCAGTTCAAAATGAGGGATGGACTGCTTTGGTTTCGAGATAACTGGATATGCATTTCAGATTGGGATGGTCTACGCAAGGAGATCATCCGAGAATGCCATGACACTCAGTGGGCAGGGCACCTAGGATAGCAAAGGACCCTGGCTCTCATTGAGAGAACCTTCTTCTGGCCAAAAATGTATCGATATGTGATTGCTTATATCCAAAAGTGCCTGGTGTGCCAGCAGGATAAGGGGTCTACGGAGCGTTCGGGCGGTCTTCTACTGCCCTTGAAAATCCCTCCTTTTCCATGGGCTACAGTGTCTATGGACTTTATCACGGGATTGCCAAATATTCAAGGTTTAAGCAGTATTATTGTTGTGGTGGAAAAATTCTCTAAGTTTTCCATATTTATTCCCTCTTCATCATAGTGTTCAGCTGAGGACACAGGAGCATATTATTTTGACAGGGTGGTTCGATATTTTGGGTTACCCATGAGCATAATTTCAGATCGTGATCCACGCTTCACAAGTGCTTTCTGGCGAGCACTATTTGGCATGATGGGTACCACCCTTAAAATGTCAACGAGCTTTCATCCACAAACCGATGGGAAGACAGAACGGATGAATCGGGTACTTGAAGAGTATCTTCGTCACTATGTTCGTAGTGACCAAAAGAATTGGCCATTTCTATTAGGGATTGCCCAGCTAAGCTATAACATCCAGAAGTCCTCAACTACTATGTTCTCTCCTGCAGAACTAGTAATGGGAAGGCAGCCCATTACCCCTCATATGGTCTCCCCCTCATTGCAGGGACGACATCCCACAGTGGATGAATTCTTGAAGAGGTGGTCTGAAAATGTTGATACAGCAAAGTATCATCTGGAGAGGGTAGCACAACGAATGAAAAAGTATGCTAATCGAAAATGCCAGCCTCGTGAGTTCAAGGTGGGGGATTGGGTCCTCTTGAAGTTGGACCCACGTCAGTTTAAACCGAAATAGGGAACTACCTCCAAGCTGATGAGGTAGTATGATGGTCCCTTCCGGATCATCAATAAAATCAACCCTATAACATATAAGCTTCAGTTACCGATCAATATGGACAGAGTCCATCCAGTTTTTCATGTCAGCATGCTGAAGCCATTGCCGAATGGGTTCCCATATCCAGAGAGAAGCCTCTCAATCAGAGAGTGACCTTCTATACAATCTATACAAGGAAAGAGAGCAGAATGCATTCGGAATTTCTGGACCACTGGCCATGGGACAGATTTGAAAGTGGAGTTCCTCATCCATTGGAAACATCATCCTGACTCAGACGATAGTTGGAAACCACTGGAGCACTTGAGGTCCCAGGAAAACTTGATCCTGGACTTCTATAGGGAGCAAGCAATTGACCTCCCACCTTGGCTGCTCCGATGATGGATGGAGAAACCTCCCATGAAAAAAAAATTAGAAGAGGTGTGACATGTGGTGCCTTGTAGGATTTGAGAGCGAATTCCTATGAGAGTCAGCCTCAAACATGGGAGGAAGGTGCCTGGAGCCATTCAAAGTGCTCTATAGGCGATGGGGCTTAAGATTCAAAGAGTGTTGAACTTAAGACCCCTAGATCTTGGGATCAAACGAGTCAGGGGACACCCTGGAACTCATGGATACCTAGGTCAGTGCATTCTATCATGTTGCAATGATAGACCACTTGATGTCCTCCCATAGCTTGGAATTTTAGGCCAGGTATGGAAGGATGGATAGTCCTTGTCTTGAGGAGTGATGCTCTTGACTTGGGTGTCAGATGCTAGGATGAGTCCAGATCCTAGGAAGATGGTCGAGTTCAATGAAAATGCTTTACGGCCTTAGGCCCTAGCAGTTGAACCTTCCAGAACCAAAGATCCCTTCTAATTGACTCAGAATAGCATGGGCGTACTTCCCCGGAATTGACCGAATTCTTCCTTGGTTTTGATGTAGCAGCCTCGTGGGTTACCCAGGCCATGCTCCGAGGTCGTCACTCATTTTAAGTGGGGGAGAATTGTGAGAGAGGTAGCAGCGTTGTTACAGTTTGCATATTGATAATGTAGGAGAATATTTTCCAATGCTTTTGAACAACTTTGTAGCAATTCCAGCATTAAACATGAGAAGAAAATACCTGGCACACCACAACAAAGTGGTGTTGCTTAAAGATATAATAGAACTATTTTGCATAGGATTCATGATATGTTAAAACATTATGGATTGCCAAAATATTTTTGACATGAGGCTGCAAAAAATAGTGTATTTGATTAAATGATCCTCTACTAGATCATAGATGAAAAAATAAAAAAAATTGAATGGAATGATAGGTGAATAAATTACAGCTAGTTCAGAATCTTTGGTTGCATTACATATGCATATACTCTAGAGAAAGCAAAACCAAACTTGAAGATAGAGCATACAAGTGCATTTTTGAAGGCCATGATAATGATGGTAGGGGAATACACTATGCGATCCAATCACCAAAAAAGATATTTAGGAATACGGATTTCCACTATAATGATGATGTCATGTATGGACAACTTGGCCAGCTAACTAGACAAGAAGAACAAGTAAATATTAACACATCTTCCATTGTTTCAAGTCATTCATTGCTTGATCGTAATATGGGCAATGATATGGAGAGTGGTGGAAGTATTCATAATCAAGAAAAAATTCAAGATAACGAAGCTGAACATCATAAACAAAATGTTAATAAAAAACCTCAACATTGGATCTATAGATCTACATGATTCATCAAGCGACCTCGAAGGTGCCCTCCCTCCCTCTTTAGATGGTCATCTTTATACTAAAAAGAGTGAACCAAAGAGGCTTGAAAAAGTATTGCAAAGTCCAGACTAGCTTTGAAATTCTACCTTTGATGAAGATATTCATTTGCTAAAGCAAAATCAGACTTAGGAATTGATTCCTCTTCTACTTGAAAATAAGGCCTTGAAGAAAAAATAGTTGTTTAAAATCAAATATGAGATTGACCTCTCATACAGGTTCAAAGCTACATTGATGGTAAAATTATATGCACAAAAGGAATGCATATAGAGATTAAAGTAGAGATTTACATGGAATAGCTGGAATGCTTTGTAGATCAGAAACAACCAAATTATGTTTGCAGAATCAAAAAGATTTTATACAGTCTCAAATGAATCCCAAGATGGTACAATACATGTTTATGCATTAACTATAATTTTTCAGACTTGATGTTGATTATTATATTTATTTTAAAGGTAGTATATCAAGAAAGTTTGTGATTTTAATATTACCAGTAATGATGAGGCTGAAATCAAAAATGAGAAAGATAAATGTCCAATAAGTTTGCAATGAAAGACTTGGGTGGAGCTAAACAAGTATTGGATATGCTCATATGCATATGCAAATGGATAGGGTGCAAAGAAAGGTATGGTTAAGTCTTGAAATGTATATCAAAGAAAAGTTAAATCAATTTAACATAATTTCAACAAAATCAACTGTAGAAAGTTTAATGTATGCTATAGTCTGCATAAGGTTAAATATTGCACATGCAGTAGAGTTATAAGTAAACATATGAACAACCTTGTGAAGCATTGGAATGCTATTACATGGATATTTTAGTATTTAAAAAGTACTAGATCTTATTGTTTATGTTATGGTGGCATTATTTTAAAACTTGTGGAATGTGTAGATGTAGATAATGGAGGCAATATTGAGAAGAGAAAGTCTACAAAAGGGTACAATTATACACATTTATGGGATGAGCTATCAGCCAAATGTTTAGCTGCCTATTTAGATTAAATATTGTTACTTTTACCTTCTATATAATCAGAGTATGTAGCACTAACAGCATCTTGTAAGGAGATGATGTGGTTGTGTAGTTTCCTATACAAATTGGGCCTGAAACAAAAATCATATGATTTGCTACACATTGCATATATTTTTGGAAAAAAAATGTTGTATTTCACATTAAGATTAAGCATATAGATGCAAGGTACTATTTCATAAGACAACCAATTAAGGAAAATTTTATAGAATGCAGATGATATGTTCACAAATACAATTTTTGCAAAGAAGTAACAAATCAAGATAGCATTCATAGAGCCAATAAATAAAGTTCCAAAAAAAATACAAATTTGACATTAAGTGGAATGTTGTTATAGAAGGAAGTCAAATATTTATTATTTCATAGATTTCCTTCCCTTGATTTCTAGTTAAGAACTTTCTAAATGCTTCCCTTGATTATGATGAATCAATTCCATTGCAACTACTTGTAACCATCTATCTTTGATTGATTGGGCAACTGAGTCTGATTAATAACCTGGACTTTGAAATCTAACTATTGTAATCACTTAGTATGGGCCTCTAAAATATCTTTTATACTATGTCCAATCCCAAAATTAGTTCTATACATATGACTAGTGATTGGTTGCCCATGATTTTTTGGTAGTGGGTGGTAAAGGTTGTTTAAAGTGTGGGGAAGAAAGCGTTGGATGCACAAAAACACTACATTCAAAATTTACAATTAGATCTTTCTTTCTATGGATGTTTCCCTTCACATTGAAGGGATTTTCCATATAAATTCTTGAAAACTATCTTGCCTTAATTCTTTTTATTATTTCAAAGTTTGCATTTTAGGTTGTCTTAATTATAGAACTACAACCAACACCTACATTTCACTAGTACAATTGTAATAGTATCTTCTAAACAAAATATGCCTCCATGAATTTAATTTTCAAATGTCATGATTAAAAGATTAGCTACCTAGCAGTAATTGATAAATTAAAAATCATTGGCATAGAATCTGAAGTTAGTTTTCCTCAATATTACATGATCACCATTCTATGATTCATAGGGCATCACAACAATAGAGAACTCAAATTGGTAGGACTTGCACTTGAAAGTATCTCTAGGTACATCCAACTCTCTAATTGCAAAAGCAAGATATGTATGTATGTACATCTGTACAAGATTGTGCAAATTGAGAAAGTTAATAGAATGAAAACTAATACAATTATCATCATCTTGGTACCTTTATCCCAATAACATGGGCTAACTTATTGAGGTAGGCAAAGGATTTGACAATGATTTACTATAATCATCTGTCTACTAAGCACCATACTCCTAAACATATAATTTTATTGTGGCCCATGTCTTAGTATGCCCCTTGGAATCAAATCTGATTTGCAAATGGTAGGCCACATGCTTTAACAAAGTAAGCTATGCCTCACTAAAAATGGAAACTAGCATAATAAAAGTTTTTAAGAAAAAACATTATTCACTATTTTTCCCATTACCAAAAGAAGTAAAATCATAGAAATTGTTTTGGTCAAAGTAGAGTTTTGTAGAAACATGAAATGACAGTCAATAAAACATACAAATATTTAACCAAGTGCCAGCAGAAAGTACTAAACTACATTAATACAAACTACATAATAGATAACATTTATAGTTAAAACCACAAATAGATATCATGATTTGATCTTGTTATAAAACTAGTCTTGTAGTTTAAACAATTGAAGTTTAGATAAGCGAACAAAGAGATAGACCAAAATATACCTCATTTCTTTTGCATAAAGAAAGATATCCAAGATTTGGATATTAATGCTTACTTGGCTCTTAATAAAAATGAATGGTGTGAAGGAACTCACATAACTAACCCACGTAGTTAGGATAAGGCTTGGATAATGATGATGATAATTTAAAAAATTATTGATCACCCTCATTACATTTCTTTTGTATAATTGTCCACAATGCCACAGCTCCATATTCATCATGGTCAATTTTGAAACATGATGACATAGGTTGCTAGAGTTTTAACTGGTTGCTCCTACAATGTTTTTGGTGGATCACCAATCTAAAAATCATCACCATTGCTCTCATTCATCAAAGTGAGATGAACCATTATGGTGGGTAAGTGGAGCATAGTCACTCCAATGCAATTAACCCTTCAAATACACTAAATCTAGATTTCATGTAAGATAAGTAAATTGCTAAGAAAAAAAAGGATAAACTAGCTATCTTCTATGAAATTGCATAAAGATTACAAATACAATGGAACAAAATTCCACAAAACACTTACACACTCAATGATATTGCAAAATACAATGCTATACAATCACACAAGATTTTCCTCAATGCAAGGATCAATCTCAAGGATCTTTTCCCTTCTCACACAAGGCTGGTTTCCCATAACCAAGATCCACACAAAGGCCAAAACCACACACTTCTTTGACCACACACATTCTCATGCACCAAACATGCAAAAATTGATCGATATTTAACTCAAACACAACACATACATTATAAGAGCCTTTCCCACAATGAACTACACATTTCTGGTTGTTTCCCAACTTGGAATGACTACATCAAATGATTTACTGCTCAAACAAGTCATCATTGGGATCAAGAAAACATCTTTTTTGAAAACTGTCACTTACTAGAAAGACTTCTTTCATCTTCTTTCATAGATGAAAGAAGTCTTTCACATATGATGAAAGATGTCTTTGGTACCTAATAAACATCTTTTGTTTTTGAAAGACATCCTTCCAGGTTGCTAGATGTCTTTTGAGAATGATCAGAACTTGCAGGAAAGACATCTTTGAAGCTAAAAGACGTCTTCCAAACTACTCCATCTTCCTCTTCTCTACCTATGGGGATTGACACTGGGGCTCAGAAGAGATGTCCCTACACTAGTAAGTGACTTAAAAATACTTTTATTTTTATCATTGGCTATTTACCTAAAATCAACCTAAATGTATATTTTTACCAAGTATCTATGCATCATGTGGTTTTGAACTTTGAGTCTAGTATACGCAATACTAATGAGGACATCACCTAGCCCATGTATCATCCTCAAGGGACTATTTGTGTATATGTGTTTTTTTGTGTTGGCCTTATTCATGATGATTCCAAGGTATTTTAGGATCAAGCAGAGCTTGTTCAAGGTGTATTTAGAGTTCTTAGGCTTAGGAATATACATATTGTTCTTGGTAGCCTAGCCAAAAAAGATGTTTACATTATAGAAAACACATCTCTAGTACAAGAGTATACATATACTCTAGAAGTAAGACATCTACTATTCGTGTGCTCAACTTAGGAAAGATGTCTACCCTAGTAACAAGATGTCCTCTCTAGATGCTTTGTACTTTGAAAAGACATCTCCTCCTTATCAAAGATGTCTACTCTAGTGATGAAATGTTTTTTTTGGTGGATTCCAACAAATATTAATTTGTATTTTGAATGCTAAGGGAGATCAATGGTCACTCAAGAAAGTATAAATAGGCATCAAAGGACTAAGCTTGAGTAAGAGTTGAGAGTGTAAGTGATAGAGAGTAAGAGTTGAGAGTGTAAGTGAGAAAGAGTCAGAGGGAGAGTCAGGGAGGGCTTGTACTAGGATATTTATGTCCAATTGAATGAGAAGCAAGAGGTGCTTGAGAGAGGGTGATGGAATCTATTGTGAGTGTTCTTGTCTTGAGCTTGTGCTCCAAGTATGAACAATTGAGGGATTGAAAGGGGATATGTGTGGCCTCTAAGATCTTTGAGAGATTTGAGTTGAGCTTGGCTCCTCATATTTGATGTATTTCTCTATTTTGAGAGTGGTCTAATAAAGGGAGAGTTTCTCCATTTCCTTGTGTTTTTATTTTCTAAGTTAATTTGTCTTGGACAGGTTGTGGAATGGTTCCTTCTAGGGTTTGTTGAGGCAGATCTATATCAAATTGGTATCAAAGCATTGATTTGGAGGTATCCACACTTCATTTGTTGACTTTCATCAAGATTTAGATAAAATTTGAAGAATTGTTAAGCTTTACAGCCACTTAGGATTTGAAGTACCTAAGATTGGTAAAGATTACTTTGATCTTGTATGATCAACTTTCATTCATGGTAATTATGTAGCCATTTGGTTGAAAGGCTAGGGTTTGAAGTGAATTATATCTTCATTACACTTTGAGTTAGGGTCTAGTACCTTATTGCCTTGAATTGAAGAGATTATCTTGTTGCTTTAAGATTTTACCTTTAGCTTTATAAAAGTTATGGATCCTAAGAAAAAGACTAATCAAGAGCTTGAAGAACTCAAATATTCCTTTAAGGCTTTTGTGGTTGACATGCAAGAAGTCATTCCCAAGATATTCACCAACAAGCACCAAGATGTTGAAGAAACTTCAAGAAGAAGTCAAGAGGATATTGAAGAAGAAAATCCTTTTGCATCAATGCAAAGATCACAAGGAAGAAATGATCAAAGGACTCTAAGGAGATAAGAGACTAGAACTCAAAGGTACGAACAAAGGTTTCCTCCCAACATAATAGTGAGAAAAATGATGATGATAGGTTTGTCAAAAATTTAGAGAAGTCCTTTAAGAGTTTCTCATGTGGATATTCTCATCTTCAAAGGTATTAAGGGTATAGAATTTTTCCTTTCATGGCCTAGAGTTGTGAATAAGTATATTCTTGTTGAGCAAATTTCCAGTGAGTCAATGATTCATATTATTGACATCACACTTGAAGGATTGGCAACCAAATGGTGGGATAAGGAATGCATCAAGTACTTTGAAGAACATGGTAAACCTATTAAGAGTTCCCAACTCATAGAATTCATGCTGAAGCAAAAGTTTGAGAAGACATCCTTCTATCATGAAACCATCAAGGAGCTAAAATTTCTCAGACAAAGAGATCAAGTGATAAAAGATTACTATGTTGAATTTTGTAAATCTCTGCAAAAGGCTAATGTTCATTGGACTAAATATGAGCAAGTTTATAACTTTATTAGCAGATTAATGATGTAATATCAGCAATAATTAACATTTTATGAGCCAGATACACCTGATGAAGCCTATGATCTTGCTCTTAAAGCTAAAATGAAAATTATAAATTTTGTCTTAAAGAAGGATAAAGATCACAAGAAAAAGAATGGGAAAGATAACTCAAAAGTCAAAGAAATCATCCAAGAAGGAAGGTGAAAATGAGAAAAAGAAAGAAAGGAAGTCTACTTCTCCAAGGAGGGGAAGAAGAAGGGAAAGATCTCCACAAAGTAAAGGTCAAGGTAAAGACATATGCTATAATTATGCATTTAATGGTGAAGAAATTCAGACTATGCAAGAAAATGAGCCTAATTCTTCAAGGAAGGTATGTGAAACTAATCCTTAATACATTGTTGAGCAAAGTGAATCAGACTATGCAAGAAGATGAGCCTAAATCTTCAAGAAAGACATGTGAAACTAATCCTTTATATATTGTTGAACAAAGTGAGTTGAATAGTTGTACCTGTGTTGGACATGTTAGTTCCCATGAAGATGTTATGAAGAAGAGTTTGTTTAGAACTCATTATGATGTAAAAGTTATTCTTTGAGTGTGTTCATTGATGGTGGAGTACAAGAGAATGTGATTTCTACCAAGGTTGTGAAATCATTGCATTGAGCTACAATTTCTCACCCTAATCCATATAAAATGCATTGGTTCATGAAAAATCACTATAAACAACTTAAGGAATAGTGCTTTATTGAACATTCCATTGGAGATTTTCATGATCAGATTCTTTGTGATGTACTACCTATTGATTGTTCAGATATTATATTTGGTAGGCCATGGAATTATGATAATAAGGCTATCTTTGATGGAGAAAATAATAGTTGGACTACGAACCAAGGCAATCATAAGTTTAGGTTATTGTCCACTATTGTTGAGAGTGAATGCTATTTGTGATGATGATATTTTCTTTGATGATGAAGAAAATGCATTTGAAATGGACGTTGTTATTAATTGTGTGGAGTCTCATATGAATGAGAAGAAGATTGTTTATGCTACTGTACAATCTTGGTAATTGATAACTGTAGTGTGTTGGTTGGTGCTTTTGAGCACTTGTGTTAGTGCTGGACTAACATTTGTGTTGGAGAAGAGATTCTAGAAGAATCAGAAAATTCAGTTGGCTGCAAGTGGAGAATCGCCAACGGTATTTGGGCATTGGGCTTGGAAGACTACTCCCTTGATTGATGCTAACAACTCATTTTTCATATTCTTGTGTAACTTTTGTACAGGTTTAAGGCATCATGGGGATGCAGCTGAGGCATTCCAAGGAGATGCTCAAATGAAGAAAGTGTGGTGGGGATGAGGACAGGCTTCCTAGAGCAAGAGAAGAGCAAAACCAAAACTTCAAGCATTGTGACCAGGAGTGATACTCACTCTCATAATGTCTTTAATCAATGCTCAATCTGCTTCACTAAGGTTCTTATCTTTGTTCTAATTTGCCAAATGTTACTTGATGTATTAATTATAGGATGACATGCACCATATATAGGAATCTCATCCAAAACTTTACATAGTTAATTTGGATTTGCAACCCAGCTGTCAGATTTATCACAATCATAAGCAAGGGCCTGTTCCATATTAGAAAACAAACAAAACCTCAAATAAACCAAAATCTTCATGGCCCAAAGATAGAAAAGTACACTTATTTGACCAAGAAGCTCGAGTTTAACACCAGTACACTAACCTTTTCCCTGGAAAACGATCTATAGAAACCTTCCATAAAATATATTAACTTATATATGATCATCTACTCACTTTTTGAATGCTGATAAAATCTGCTTAAAACATAGTGCAAAAACTTAACATTCCCTTGGCTCTGAAATGGCCACACCATGCAAACTTGTCCATTTTCTTTCTTTAAGTTTGCCTGCAAATATAAAGAGAAAACAGGTGCTTAGGAATCGAAGAATTCCATGGGAAATTCACAGACAGTACCACTGATGTCACAAACAATCATGTGTATAGATACCACTCAAAACTACTTGGATTTGCATGCATCCTTAGTTTCTTTGCTTTTAACAATCACCGTCATGGAGTAGGATAGAACCAAATAAGGGTATTACGTGATGGCAACCCAAACAAGTGCCTAAGCGCAGAAATTGGGAACTTAAGAAACCACGCAGGTAGTATGTCTGCCCAAGTAGGAAAGAGAAGTATACGTCTATGCTTGTATGCAAAACACAGAAAGTCTCTTCACAGTTATGTTAACCTCTGCCATTCATGTTGGATGTACCCTATTTTAGGCTACTGACACAACGTCATGTCATGTTATCAAGCCCAAAAAGAGAGCACTCAACAGACCAGCAGCACTTGTTGGATCTCTAGACTCAGGTTTTTTCTTCTTTAACAATGTTGTTTCAATGTAAGCCAGTAACAGGATCTGTATTAGATTTTGATTGAGTTGCACATACTTCAATCTACAAAGCTAAAAGTTCTCAGTGAATACGTAAATTTCAATCCAGAATTATTAACTAAAATTCCATGGAGTTTGTTGAGCTCGCGCTCACTCATGATAAATTATATTTCAACAATTGGCAAAGTATTTAGAGGCAAAAGAAAATATAATAATTCCCAACGTAGCAGTGAACACCTACCTCCTGGAAAAAGTCTGCAGTTGTTTTGCTGTGTTCAGTACACTTTGAATCCCGTGATCTTCGAAAATTCCAGAATATGTTACCTGTGGTCCCTGATACACAATCTGCCTCTGAAAACAAAAGTATATTGTCGGACAGATCAAAGGTGCTGACTGAAGCAGAGATATCGCACATGCAGTGCCCTTCTGAAAACAAAAGTTGGTTGTCGAACAAGACTGTTGTTGCTTGTATATACTTTGCAGACAAAGATCCCGACGGGGAGGCATCTCATACTGTAAGCTATCTGTTGTGTTGTGTTGGTGGGACTTGGAGTGTCGGGAAGACCTAGGGAATACACCTCAAGCAAGCAAGCATCTCATGAGTGAGTGCAAGCAGAAGCACAACTTCTTAACGTACATGACAATGCACCTCATGGAGGGCAACCGACTCCATGCAAACAAGCACACACACAACCTTGTAGACAACATCGGTGGGAGGGGAGACAATGCACCTACAAGGGGAGGTGCCTCACCCCCAGATCCCTCATGATCTGGTAGAAGGTGTGGCCTGGCACCGCACCAAAACTATCCAGTCTTGGCTGCCTACATATCTATGACCACCGTAGAATCAGGGCCATGTAGTTCTCCACGGAGAAGAGGGGAATGAAGAGGACTTAGAAGAGAATTGCAACGGGAGGGTGTTCTGTTGCTAGCTTGGTACCACCAAGTCGGAGTGGGTTTTCTAAAACTTGAGAGTCACCCAAGGGCACCTCAGAGTGTTCCATGGCCCCCAAACCATGGGAAGAGCCCAAGAGAACCACCACTCTGGGACATCTCTCACAATCTTCCCCCACACAAAGAAGTAACGTCCTCGGAGCGGAGCCTAGGATAGCTTCAAGTGTACACTTCTAAATGGGTTCGGAACTCTATCAATTCTAGAGATCCGTCAACTCCTTAGACGCTAGGCTTGAAGGAAGGTACCAACCCCAACACCTAATACATCCTTCCATCCAATGTCTTGCATGAAACACAAGGGCAAATGGAGGAAGCCCAAAGACTTCTCTTCTCTATACGAGCGGGAGAGTCCAACCCAAAGGGCCAACGTCTCTAAGGCATCCCTTAAATCCGTCCCTTCTGAGGGTCTAGAAACATATCTTCTTGCGTAAACCCATACTTATGCAAGAAGATAGCTCTTCTTCCACAAGTCTCGCCAAGTTCCTTTGTGAATGGCATCTTAGCACCCATTGATTTTTTATTTTTTTTTGTTTAAGGGCTCACCAGGGCCACTACCCATGGTGAGGGACTTGGGAACATCACACCAAGAGGGAGAACATGCTCCGAAGAGCCATGTCTCCACAAGCAACTCATGCTTGCCAGAACTCCATGTTCTACTACTCACATCAAGACTCATGGGGTCTCACTAGTGCAACCATATAAGCACTGATTCCATGTGCATCATTACCATGGGCATTCTATTTTTCTCATCATATTTGTTCAAGCTAGTATGAAGGGAGTCAAGTATGTTCTCCCTTACAAACAAGGTATAAGGGCAGATCTTTTGAGTTTGACCTTGTCGTCCCCAGACACCAGCATCGCATACCTCAATTCATCATTCAATAGTATTTCATAACCACAATGAGAGAGAAGATCCAAAAATCTGTTTGGAAACTTCTCCAAGAGGCTAACATACAACAAGCCCCAACTATCATCAACACCTCTTGTGATTGTCCAACATTGCGAATGCCTGCTCAAATGTTAGAACAAGTGGAGGGTTAATTAGGCAACCAACCCCATGACAATCCTCCATCACCTATCTCATATCAGCCGTAAGCACATCATCAAATGCAACCATAATATCCCTTTCATGGAGAAGGATCACTCACATTTGCTACATGCAAACTATCCTTCCCACTCCAAGTTATGGGACAAGCACCATTTTCTGAACACTAGGTCCAGGAACAAATATAGAGTCATCTCAAAGAGTAACAAAATCATGAATTCTCCGAGGAACATCAATGTTCTTAGAATTTGCATTTCCCCACTATATCAAGAACGATTGCCAGTCTCGTGATCAACACCTTTCATTAGATTTAGCACTTGCAAGAAAGATCCTCTTTGGGAGGTTTCTTCCATAGGTAAGTATAGCAGCCTAGCTACACCTTACCCATAATACACACCCAAGTAGTCAATATAGCCAATAGAACCATATCATTGAATTGTCACCAGCTGAGGGAAGACATGGGTTCACAAGTCTTACCCAAATTCACTTTTCACCTTGAGAACAACTCAAGACACCAAGCAATTCATCCCTTGAAATTTTATCAAGAGGAATTTCTGTTTCATCTTGGGAGATTTAGGTTTGGTTTCATACATCCCAGTTAAGCTCATTTACATCAATTTGTGGTGGACAAGGCCGCACCACTACCTATTATCATTCAACCTAGACAACAAACACAAGTCAACAACAACATCTTGCCTATAGGAGGACCAGGTCCTCAAGATAGTTTTACATGGAATGGGCTTTCATCAACATCATTTACAACTCAAACACAAAATGATTCATCCCCGAAGGGTTTACAATAAGGATGGTCTACCAGAGAACCCCAATAAGGAAGTTCCTCTAAAGCCCCCAAAACTAAGAGAGTACATAATATCATGCCTTGCTTACATGAAGAGCAACATGTACCTTTAATTTACATCAACAACACAACCTCATAAAGGAGGTTTCATGAATTTTACCAAGGTAAAAAAATTCTATCTCTAAGAACAAGCCCCACAAGTTCATGAACATGGGACCACATCTAGGAACAAGTCCCAAACATCAACTGCTTATAGGAGACAACCGTCTCAATACCACCTACCTTACTATTTCAGGAACTAAAGAGGGAATCCATTGAAATGGAGAATGATCCCTCATAAAATTAAGGATTCACCAAGTAATATCATGATCAACTCTACTATCCCACTAGGGAGGTGAGAATGCCAACATAACATGAATTAACATCACACTAGAGACATGGGACAATACATTCGGGAGGGACTATGTGATACATCAGTGTACATAAGGGACAAAGTACACGGGAAAATTTAGCAAGACACCATAGCCTATTAGGCACAACGAGTCCCCTATCATGGAATCACACCATAGACCACGAAGGCCCCAATAAGTCCCAATCTATGAGAGCACATCATAGCTCCCTAAAGCACCAAAAGCAATTAGTCATGAGAGCCCACCAACATGCACAAATCATTAGAAGCCTTCAATCATGAGAGCATCAACTCAAGTGTTTTGAGCACATTCAAGCCCACCAAGCAAGGACACCAAGAGAAATCACAATTTTTGTATCTATAACGTCATTTATTCTATGATGGACAACCATCCCAATGTTTGGACAGCTGCTCCATGATCGCTTCCAACATGGAAGAGCAAGTCTAGGTGCTAATACCTAAAACTTGACTCAAATCCACCACTAGACATTACATTAATTTTAATTTCAATCACCATTGATCATCTATGGACAAGATCTTTGCCAATCCAGGAACACAAGAGAATGTGTTCCCAAGATTTTTCCTGTCTCAAGGACATTCACCATGCATAATGGGCAAGGACATGCCCTGGTCCATTCATTATAACATTGTATCCAACTAAAGAGTTTTCCATGAGGTTTTCAGCAGGATTATACATCAAGGCACAATGGCCATTTACAACATATAGAAAGGGCGCTTCAAAACAAGCACCAGGAAAACACCATACATCAAGCTTGGCCTTGTTATAGTGTGTGGCATAGGCCTACAACCAAGAGACAACTGAGTCACATAGGCAATACATCCAACACTTTTTAGTGCATACAACCAAATTGAGAATACCATAAGGGTACATTTCACACACGCCCAAGGATAGGAATACATTTATATGGGAACATTCATGGTATTTGGGAATGCTACCCAAGCCTAAAAGGCTATAGGACAACTACCCAATCCCATCCTAGGCTAAAGGATTTAGGCCACCAAGAGCATACCATGAAGAACCATGCTATTTTGAGAAAAACCTCTCTATCATGAAGCATAAATGATCACCTATCATTGCACCACTATCTCAAAAGATACATGATCTACTGTCACACTGAACCCACTGCACAAGTAACATCAAACGAAAATGATTCGAGACACGAATGCAACGATCGAATAACGAAACACACCAATTGAGTATCCACCATCATGCCATAGTGGGACCTCATTGCATTGCCTACTCCTAGGCCATCAATATCTGGCATGGCCAAGGATACCATTTCATGTCATTTGCTAGCCCAATATTTGTAGGGTCTAGGATAGATCACCATCCTCTATTAGTGCTCCCCTAGGATAGAGAGGCAAACAAATCATAATGTACCTATTGATCCATCATAGCCAAGGTACTGATAAATCTACAACCCAATGTTGGGATTCTGAGACCAAATAATCAGTTCATGAAGGTCTCAGGAGCACATATCTTCCCCATAGACATAGTACTCACAGAATCAACTGAGGTCACCATTGGCTGCATCTTTGTACCTATGCTACCTACAAACACTAAGACAAAAGCTCAAAAACGTAGAAGTTAGCAGGAACATGATTAGCACATTAGCCTCATACAAAACTATCAAGCATGATCATATAACAAAGTCATATTACTCTTGCACATCATAAAAATCAAGACCTCAGCAACATGCATAGAGATCAATCATGCAAAACATTGATGAAGGAATTAGATCCCCACTCGAACAAACGATTTCATCATGAGGCACACCAAGAGAGAGATAGCACCCTCTCAAAATTTCAAGATTCATACACAACAATCATTCCCAGCAACTAACACTAGTGTCAACCAAGATCAAAACCTCAACACAATCATATAATTCATGAGCAATAGACAATCATCATCTCAACCCAAAAATAAGGTGTAAGACCAAGTTCTATCCAACAACAAGTCTACATTAAACCAATTCTCACACAATGAGCAACATCACAAAGGATTCATTCACCAGAAGACTCTAATCAAAAGAGGTGTAGTCTCAACAAGAACCAACAATAGGATGACCCACACCAGTAGTCTTTGAATCAGAGTGACCAAGAAATGTCACCAATCAAAATAGTGATGCCACGAGCCCAAGGGAAACACCACCAACTCAACAAAGGAGCAAAACTTGCAAAGATCAACAATAAGGGCAATCATGCCTCATGCACAACAAGTTGTCAAATAAGACAACAAACATTTGGCTTTGGGATGCCACAAACAACCACTACATCCTCAACATTCCCAACAATAAGTCATCATACCGCGTAAAACATTAAGCCTTTCATTGCGAACAATAGACACAACCAAGATAACATGCATGGAGAACTTGAAAGCACAACCAAGAAGACACACATACACATATAGACAAACATACAATCGCAAGCACGAACGTACAAATTCTACCGACAACAATCTTAGTCCACCCAGAACAAGGCTCACCAAGAGCACATGCCCAAAAGACCTCCATCCTGAGGTACCTGGGAACCATCTTGTCCCAATTTGTATTTTCCCATACTCACTATATCTAGGGTGAGTGGGAGTGCCAAGGATATCACATCCTACATGATTCAACAAATGCCATCTTGAAACATGTCATCTGGGTGGAAACTAAAGTAGAGACTGTGTTCGATTCATCCCAGATGAATCACTGGACACTTGAGATGAGAGCTCCTTGAGCAACAAAATTCCTAAGTTGCTAGTAGAACTCCTCTGAACCATATCGCATACAATCACAACTAGTACAACTACAAGTGAAGGACATCACCACAACAGCATCGTTTATATCCTCGCAGAGAGCAACATACATCAGTTGCTCACAATTTCTCATCTATCCCCTCATGAAGAGCGTAGAACATTGCCATCAGGAAACTCTTCAAAATTTCTTAAGGATATGATCCTAGATCACCTAGGTATCAATCCTAAGGGACCATTAACCAAAAAATCTCAATGGAGTAACACAACCAAAGAGCACAACCATGTCCCAACATAATTTCAAAAATTCTTCGATACCATCTGTAACAACGTTGCCCCAATGTTGTCCAGCACCCCAAGGAATTCACGAAGATCTAATGGATCTAGGACGAAAGACTTGGGAAATACGCCAAAAGCAAGCAAGCATCTCATGAGTGAGTGCAAGTAGAAGCACAGCTTCTTAACGTACATGACAACGCACCTCATGAAGGGCAACCGACTCTATGCAAACAAGCACACACACAACCTTGTAGACAACATCAGTGGGAGGGGAGATGATGCACCTACAAGGGGAGGTGCCTCACCCCCAGATCCCTCATGATCTGGTACAAGGTGTGGCCTGGAACCTCACCAAAACTATCTAGTCTTGGCTGCCTACATATCTACGACCACCATAGAATTAGGGCCATGTAGCTCTCCATGGAGAAGAGGGGAATGAAGAGGACTTAGAAGAGAGTTGCAACGGGAGGGTGTCTTGTTGCTAGCTTGGTACCACCAAGCCAAGGTGGGTTTTCTAACACTTGAGAGTCACCCAAGGGTGCCTCAGAGTGTTCCATGGCCCCCGAACCATGGGGAGAGCCCAAGAGAACCACCACTCTAGGATATCTCTCACAACATAAGTGATGCCTTTTAAAACCAAAAAAGAGGGAGATAAAAGCTCAAATCTCAATTGATTAAGCCACGCTATTCCTTCGATCATCATTTAGATTGATGATCATTTTCAAGGTTGAATTATTTTCATGACAAAATTTCATCATTAACATTAATTAATCTTGATGTTAATCATTAACCATTTTATATATTCAGTTTTCTATGATTATATGTCATTTTACTTTGGTTACAATGTTTCACACTACTTGAATCATTCTTTTTAATTTAGTTGGAATTATCAATCAAGTTTATCTTTCCATTTAAATTAATCCGAGATGGTGTTCTTCCTTTTTTTTCATGTCCATAACTTTAACTTTACCAAGATCCTAAAAACTGCATAATATTTGCTCATCTATTTATGGCCTTCTTAGATGTTTTGTGAGTTATAGCATCTTGGTAACAAACTATTTGTAAGATTTGTTGTGTGTTGTTAATTAATATTTTTAATTTTAATGGCTACGCTAAGTGATACTATTTTTTGTATGTGGATTCAACACCCATTATCTACACTATTTAGAAAATCTTATGCTTTGTTCCCAGCACAAACTCTATTTATGTTATGTTTATGATGATTGGATATGAAACTCATGATGACAATTTTTCAAGATGTTGTTTTGACATATAGGCTCTTCAATTACTAGCATTATTTGCATGTTATTCTTGTTTTGATGTTTATTATCTTGTAACTATTGATGACAATGCTATGATGTATATGACAAACTAAAGTCGTAATATTGATGGCATGATATGATTGATGATGAAATGATGGTAGAGTTAGCATCAAGAATGAGGTTAGTTGATTACTAGTAAATCTTGAATGTTAAGTCACTACCTTCAAGCTATAGCAAATGAAGCTTTCATCTCAAGGCCTAACTCAAGGGAGAGAAAAATTATAGGTGAGATAGAGCTTCAGATTTTACTGTCCAAAAATTCAAAGGTTGTTTATTGATGGAACTTTGACATTAAAAAATAAAATTAAAACTTAAATGATGCAAACCCTAATCACAATAAGTAGTTAATTCCCTTAGAACACAACTTAAATGAAGTCAAAAGATAATGAAGCATGAACAAGATAGAACAATTATTTATTCAATGCTAGAATTAGGATATAAATGCTAGAAGTACAATACAATCAAGGACCTAGAATAAGACCTAATACAATCCTTTGTCACTCTCATAATCCTCAAGTTAAATGCTCAAGGTAAGCAACACAATGTAACCTATCAATTGAGATACTCATCTCCACTCAAGAGCTTCTAATGATATGGAAGATAGGGCCTGAACACTATTGAAGAATCTTTGATTTTTACATAACCTCCAATGACCATTCCTCTACCTCTTGGAATTTTTTCCTTTTAAAATTTTGATTCTTTTTTGAAACTATGAGCATTTGCAAATCACAACCACTTGCATCTCACAAACTATGACAAGAGTATGCCTCACAACCATGCTAATTTCAAATCATTGTTTCTTCTAAGATTTCAACAACTAGTAGCTTACAATTTGTTGACTACAACTATACTATAACTCACATTCTCAATTTATGGTCTCTTGTGATTTCATAAATCTCAAACTCCAATATAGAGTATGAAACATAAAAGATTTACCCTTAGGTGGCCAACTACGGTAGCTCACAATTATAGATAGCAGCCTCCTACAACTCGCAGTGGCCTTGTAGTTGCTTGTCTAACCTATATAAACAACATAGTTAACTCTCAAAAGAAAATAAAACACAATTATTTGACTCAAATGACTCTAAGGAACATTGAGGATGCAAAATATAACAAAACAATGGGTTGATATCCTCATCATCTCTCTTATTCTTAGAATTGGACTCATGTGGGTTTCACATTTGGGATGGTATCAAGCCCCCACATATCCAAATCACTTTCATGAATCTATCATGAATTCCCAAGCTCCTTGTCATTCCAATGGATTATGTACTTATGTCTCTTTCTTTCTCTTATTCCAATAGCCTCTATAAAAAAAATGAGCAACATGAGATGTATCATTGCTTCCTTTACAAGAAATTAAATGTGTCATTTTGGAAAATCCATCCACTATAACAAAAATATAATCATGTCTAGATTATGTCTTTGGAAGTCTAGACTTAAAATTCATAGAAATACTCATGGAGCATTAGGAATGTAAAAGGCTAATAGTGACTAGTAATACCTTTTCCTCCTTTAAATTTTTGACAAACATGATGCTCCCTAACAAAATTATTTACATCATTTTACATATCTAGCTAGAAATAGCTTTTTGCAATAAGCTTATATGTCTTGGTCTTATCCATATGTCTAGCCATACCATAAGTATGCTTCTCATAAAAAATATTTGACCTAAAATTACAATTTAGCACACATACCTTATCATTCTTGGAGAGAATTCCATGCTATATATGATAGTCTCTACACCTATCCACTCTACTAAGTAATGAAGTATTAGGATTTTTCCAAATCTTACTAAAGCCATCATCATCTTTATACAAAGAAGTAAAGACCTTAAGTTCCTCTACTTGTGCACATGAATGATTCACCACATGAATCCTGGAAAGAGCATCTATTACCACATTACCTTTTCACTTTTGTGGTTTAGAACAAAGTGAAAATCTTGGAGCTACTCTACCTATTTCATATTCTTGGTGGTTAAATTCTTTTGTGAATTTAAGAATTACAATGCTTTATGATTATTCAAAAGAAAAAGTTCACTTCCCAACAAGTAATATCTTCAATGTTTAATAGCTTGAACTATAGCATACAATTCATTTTCATAAACACTATACTTTTATCTTGATTCATTTAGGTTCTCTGAGAAAAATGCAATGGTCTTATCTTCATAGTAAAAAACATCATTAACCTCAAGTTGACTTACATTCACCTCCACTTCAAAAGGTTTGGCAAAATTTGAAATGGCAAGCACTAAAACACTACAAATTTTTGTCTTTAAGGCTTGGAATAATTTCTCTTTCTTATCACCCAAAATAAAATCTATATTACTTTTTTTCAAATAATAAATAACTGACCATGCAATAGAACTAAAATTTTTAATAAATCTCCTATAAAAACTAACCAGCCTAACAAAAGATCTTACCTTTTCAACATTCTTTAGTGAAGGCTAATCTCTAATTGCATTGATCTTATTAGGCTCATCCTTCACTTGGTTTTTGTAGATGGTATGACTCAAATACATACTTTTCCTTTTGAGGAAGTGGAATCTCTTCACATTTACTACTAACTAAGCAACATGTAATTTGGAAAACACTTTCCTTGAATGTTGTACATGCTCATTTTCATTGGAACTATAAACAAGGATTATCATCATCATCATCCTAGTCTTATCCTAATAAAATAGGGTTGACTATATGAGCTTTTCTTTGTCATTTGACTCTATGAAATGGTAGATCTTTGTTTATTTGCAATTTCTTCAAGTCAACTTTAATTTTTTGTTTCCATGTCTTCTTTGATCTTCCTTTCGATGGCTTTTCTGGAATAGTGATGTAGTAACTTTATTTATCGATTCATTGTTTGATCTTCTTTACACATGTTCAAACTATCTAAGCTACCATAGATGTCAGTATTATGTGTTTTATCATCATCATCCTAGTCTTATCCTAGTAAACTAGGGTTGACTATATGAGCTCTTCTTTGTCATTTTCCTCTATGAAATGCTAGATCTTTATTTATTTGCAATTTCTTCAAATCATATTCAATTTTTTATTTCCATGTCTTCTTTGATCTTCCTTTTGATGGCTTTTCTGGAATAGTGATGTAGTAACTTTATTTATCAGCTCATTGTTTGATCTTCTTTACACATGTTCAAACTATCTAAGCTATCATGGATGTCAGTATTATGTGTTTTATCATCATCATCCTAGTCTTATCCTAGTAAACTAGGGTTGACTATATGATCTCTTCTTTGTCATTTTCCTCTATGAAATGCTAGATCTTTATTTATTTGCAATTTCTTCAAATCATCTTCAATTGTTTATTTCCATGTCTTCTTTGATCTTCCTTTCGATGGCTTTTCTGGAATAGTGATGTAGTAACTTTATTTATCAGCTCACTGTTTGATCTTCTTTACACATGTTCAAACTATCTAAGCTACCATGGATGTTAGTATTATGTATTTTATCTATTCCAATAACATTTAACATTCATTGAAGCATTTTTATTTCTTCCACACTAATATGTTGTTTATGCCTCTTTTATAATGTCCAACATTCAACACCATGTAAGATAGCAGGTTTGATTATTGTTCTATATAATTTCCTAATTAATTTTATTGGTATTATTTTATTATATATAACATCACTAGCTTAACCCCATTTTGACCATCATACTTCAATTCTATTTCTTATATCTTTATCAATTTAACGGTAGAATTGATCCTAGGTAGCAAAACTATTTATAATGAGGGAATTTTTTTCTTTGAGTTGTCACCTCTATTTTATCACTATTTATGCTATTATTAAAATTAAATTTCATATATTCTACCTTAATTCTAGTAATTTTAAAGATTTTTGATTCTAGAGAATGTCTCCACTTCTCTAATTTGGAAGCAATATTTTCAAGAGTTGTATCCACAATCCAATATCATTTGCAAATAGCATACACCAAGGGATTTCATATCATATTTTCTTTGTTAATTCATCCATAATAATGACAAATAATTATGGGCCTTGATTTCAACCTATTGTAATTGAAAAATCAGATGTTGTTCTACAATCTATTCTAAATATAGTGGTAGCTCTTTCATACATTTCTTGAATCACTTTAATATATTTATCATGAATGTTTTTCCTTTACAAAGTCCACCAAATAATATCTTTAGATGCTATATTATATGCTTTTTCCAGGTCAATGAAGATCATATGTAGATTTTTTATATGTTTTTCAAATTTCTTTATCAATTGTTGTATCAAAAAAATAGCCTTTATAGTCATTTTTCCTAGCATAAATCCAAATTGATTTTTAATACTATTCATTCAAGTCTAAGATGTTGCTCTATGACTCTCTCCCAAAGCTTCATAATGTGACTCATTAGCTTGATCACTCTATAGTTTGCATAATTTTGTACATCTCCATTATTTTTATAAATGAAAACAACAAATATTTTTCTCCAATTGTTGTATATTTTTCCATTCTTTAAAATTTTCTTTAATAAGCACATCAACCAAAAAAATCCTTTATCTCTCAATTCTTTTCAAGCTTCTATAGGAATGTTGTCTAGTCCAACAACTTTTCCATTTTTCATCTTTGATAAGGTTGTCTTCAACTCAAAAAAGGAAAGTTCATTAACCAAACAAAAAAAATAGTTCTTCTTCTTAGATTTCTTATTTTGGAAATTTTTCATTTAATAATTTTTAAAAATAAAATTTCCACCTATTTAAAATTTCATTATCTTATCAAAATTCTTTCATCTACTTCCTTGATACATTTGACATGATCAATGTATTAGGCGTGTCATCAATTTCAAGTTTAAGACACCTTCATGTTGTAATAGTTGTCATGTTGGCAAATTATTCTTGGCATGTTGGATGAAAATAAAAAAATCAAAAGTATGTAATATGTCAAAATAATATGTAACCACTCACACCCAATTTGGTCATGATTAATTATGGATTATAACTCCATAATTTGGCTTTTACCCAAAGCATGATATTATGAGCACTATATAAGTGGATGCTTGGGTGGTCTCAAATCACATCTTCATCAAATAAAAGGGTGTGTGAGGCATAATTCAAATTGAATTCTCTTTCTTTTTTGAAAGCTTGATCTAAGCTTGTTTTAAGTCTCAAGGAAAAGAAGACTTAGATTTCTAAGTTTTGCTAGGAGTTGGAGTCGTTACTGGAGTTTTCATGGGCTTTCCCTAGGATACTTTCTTGTGTTCTTGATGCATTTTGTCTAATTTCATAATTTAATTTTAATTTTTTCTGAGAGGCCAATACGTCTGGTGTGATGGGGGGAGGGGGAGTGTATTTTGTTGCCTCCACATCACTTGCCACGTAAGATCCCACAATGGAGAAAAACATGATGGAAAAAAATGCTATGGAATAATGTACAGTCATTTTTATTTTGGTTTTCAATATGAATATTAATTCTCAATGAATCAATTTTATATTTTATTAATTTGTAAAATATATAATATTCTCTCGGCAAAATAATAGATATATATTATAAATATATAGCTAAACTAGTTTTTACTACTTGATGTTGCTTTATTATCTTAATTAATCAAGATGTAAATTAATAAATTGGTATAAAATCAATGTTTATTTTATTCTTAGTGCTCTTATCTTGTTAAGTGCATTAAGATGGTGAGTGGTGCTAACTACATTGAAGAAATAGAAAAGTTCAATGGTAGCAACTACAATCTTTGGAATCTAAGAATGGAAGATTTGTTGGTTGAAAAGAAACAAGATGTATGTATCATTGGAATTAAAATAGAGAGCATGAAAGCTAAAGAGTGGAATCGATTAGATCATTTGGCTTTGGGAATAATTCGTAAAAGTATTTCCAATATTATGCTTATAAATTTGCAAGATGGAGAGACTGCAAAGGGGTTATGGGATGTTGTAAGTAAGATATATCAATTTAGTTCTTAATTAAATAAATTGCATCTTAAAAGGAAATTATTGCTATTAAAGATGTCTAAAAATAATACTATTTCATCTCATCTTACTACTTTCAATAATATTGTGAGATAATTAAAATCAACTGGTAGTACAATGAAATAAGACAATCATCGTATTTCCTTTATGTAATCACTTTATGATTCATGGGAAAATATTATTTAAAATATTACCAATACAAGTACCTCTTTAGAATTTGATAAAGTTGTAGGATGGCTTATAATTTAAGAACTTCAAAGAAAGTGATCTAAGCCTACACCTACTAAAGCATTGGTAATTAAAGGACCAAGAAAATAGTAATCGAATAAATCCTTTGATAAGAATAATTCTAAATTCAATAAAGTTATTGAAGATGCTCTCAAGAGAAGACCAAAGTATTGAAAATATGGGAAGCATGGCCACTTGAAGAAGGATTGTAAATTTCCAAAGAAAAAGGAGAAAGATGCTAGATCTATTTCTTCTAAGAAAGATGTTGATGAAGAAATAATAGACTTGTGTATAGTCATAACTAAAGGTAAATCTAATTATAATTATTGGTATATTGGTTCACAAAGCTAAAGTGTTTTCATATTTTTGTCATCATGACTTAATGTGATTTATGTATTCGACACTCCTTTTTACTAATAAAACTTCTTTTTGGGGTCCAAACACCACACACACATCCCCCCCCCCCCAACAAAGTTAAAGTGTCGGATTTGGATTGGGTTACAAAGTTAAAGTTAAAAAGTGAAAATAGTGCATAAGAGATGCTTTTAAAACTGGAAAAGAGGGAGATAAAGCTTGAATCTCAATCAATCGAGCCATGCTATTCCTTTGAATCTTCAAAAAACCATGATTTATGGATTTGGCATGTTTCAGTTATGGATGGATGATGTGAACTTGTTATGCTCTTGCCCATTAGATGATCATTTAGTTTTTCCATTTTCAAGGTGGAGTTAATTTTCAGAACAAAATTTCATCATCAATGTTAATTAATCATGATGTTAATTATTAACCATTTGGAATGGATGAATGGATGTTGTGTTCTCACTATAAAAATAATTAGCTCCTCATGATTCGATAACATAGAGAAATCTTTGCCTTATTTGAGACTACATCTTGTCTTATTCTTGGTATTTTATTAATGATTTACCAAAATTATGTACAAGTAAAATGGAAAAATGTTAAAGAATTAAGAAATTGACAAATATACAAAAATGGAAAAATGTGTCAAGAAATGTGGAAAAGTAGAAAGAAAATGAAAAAATTAGTAAAGTACTTATGTGTCCAAATGGACACCCCCATGACTATCATTAGGATTAGTCAAATAGAAGAGAGAATAACTGGAAGAAACTGTGAAAGATTGGGTAGATTCCTTAGGATGTTCATGATAAAATTTAACTTGTTGGATGTTAATAAGAATGAGCTTATGCTAGTAGGATGGATGATATATGTGTAGGGCACCCAATGGATAAGTGGCCTCAACAATATATGATTCTTTCCAAAGTTTCTTAAATTTGGCTTTTTGTGGTACATGATTGGGATTACAGTAAAGGACCTTATCACCTAGTTTTATGGACACTTGCTTTATATGTGTATTGTGCCTAAGTTTGGAGTAATATTTCTGGACTTCATTACTCATCAATGCTACAAGCCTATTTTTGTCTAATAGGTTTAGATTCATAAATCATTCTTGTTAGGCTAAGCTCAAATTAAGGTCAAGTTAATTGGTAATAGCTAGAGTATAGAGCTTTGCCTAGATTGGAAGTGTTGGTAACTTACCATAGACCAAATCATATGGTGAATACCCTATAGGTAATTTCCAAGACATCCTATGGGCTCATAAAGCATCCTTTAGTTTAGTGCTCCAATCCTTTCTAAACCTACTAACTATCCTAGTGAATATCCTAGTAATATCTTTGTTAGTAACTTTGGCTTGACAATTTGCTTGGGGATTGATGAGACGTGACTTGCACTGGGCCACGATATCGCATACGCAATGTACGCGATATCACGTCTTCTCCTGTGATATCGCATCCCGCCGCCATATCTAT